>BSBK01010827.1:0-65000 GCA_027943335.1 Chamaecyparis obtusa
ACATATATATGTATATATATGTATATATATATGTACATATATACATATATATATATAGATATATAGACATATATATATATATATATATATATATATATATATATATATATATATATATATATTATATATATATATATATATATAATATTATATATTATATATACATATACATATACATATATATATATATATGAAATCTATAAGTGATTTATGGGTGTCATCTATATGTGATTTGGCTATTATGGGTGCCATCTAATTTGTGTGGTAGTGAAAAGAAGCTATGGTGGTGAAACATACTATACTACCTGGAGAGAATCTCTTCATATGAGACATGAACTAATTACCTTTATGTTTCATACCATACACATTCACCACAAACAATGCTAATAATTTTCACCAGTTTATGTTCTTTTCAATTTGGTTTTTTGTTTTCAATTTTCTTGGGTTGCTGAAATACATATTTTGTCTAAAGAAGACATGTTTCATGTGAAAAAGAGCTATGCATCTCATTATTTCATATTAAAAATATATACCTTATACAACCTTCACGATTTCTAGCAACTTAGGTGTTTTAAGTTTGGTGAGTTTGTGTTTCAGTTGTAGTTAGTTTTAGTTTGAGTTTAATTTTTTACTGGTCTCTTTGAGTTTCAGTTTTCGGTTTGGTTTGAAGGAAGGTTTTAGTTATCTAAGTTTTAGGCTTCTTTTCCCAATGGACTATAGAAAAGGCAACTAGTCATGATATATTTAGTAGGGAAACTACCATAAGATGTTGCGAGAAATATTACCAATTTTCATTCATAGCTCAAATTGGCAGAGATGATTCAAATTTTGTTTATTTTAAAGTGAAAGGGTTTTCATTTATTTCTTGCATTGCCTAAATCATTTCATTTATTTGATTTAAAAAGAAAAATTTTAATTTATTATGTAGTGTGTTGTTTTAAAAGAAAAAGATTAGTTGTCCATTTAGTGTAGTCAAAGTAGAAAAGAAGGTACACAAAAGAAAAATTTCTCATTTATTTTGTAAAAACACTTTACAATGTTCTATTTTTTGTTGCAAAAGAGATATACAACTGAGCTGAAAAAACTTACAAACAAGATTTAAAATTTTGTTATTGGAAAGAAAGGATAATTTAAGAACCCACGCAAGCCATGGGATTGAAATAAAGATGTATTATCAAAGTAAATATGCATAGAAGTAAAGAACAGATAAGGGAGAAAGATTTTTTATTGCTTGATGAATAATAGACCATGATCAAGTTTGGAGCAACTTCGTTCTTGATCAACTTTCCTTGTGTCTTCAAAGAACTTGTAGGGTGATGAAAAAGTATGTTAGAGCTTGGGATATTAACACAACCCATGCAATAATAGTTACACACACATACTTTCATAATGCACCTGGTCAAAATAAATCAAAATATCAAGAAAATGAACAAATCTGAACTTCATGTTTTATTTAATGAGTTTGTTTCATGTGCGAGAATAGGTACACAATTTTTATTCATCAAAAAGTGGGATCAAGTGGGCTCATACAAGATTTTATCCCAGTGTGCTAATAAATAATAAATATGCAGCTAAAGGGATATCATATTCATCTTATAAGACCAATAAAAGATAAATGACATCAGAGAAAAGACCTAAATTCACTGTAGAAATCAAATCAGTAAGAGCACTTATGGCCCAAAAAATGTAATGAAGAAAGAAAAATAGAATTGTAAAAACTATCCTAACCCTAAGAACATAAAACAACTCTTCCTCCCTTCTCCCTTACCAAAAATTGGATTGCTTATCATTGATCAAGTGGGTGCAAATTTTATTAGTGTTTAGACAATGTTATCTCGCTATTTTTATGCCTCTATAGTCTATAAATGTTATATAGCTTCAAGGAAATCATTGAACTTGCAAGGAGGGCCTTCCATTCAAAGTTTTTTTCCTTAGATTGTTCTCGTAGTTTTTGTTTTATCAAATGGTTTTTTTTTATTTTTTAATATTTTTAAATTTTTCCAAACAAGTAATGGTTGCCAAGAACTAGCTCTTTCTCTAATATGTGTTTATTCTAAAAATTATTAACACATGTATTTTCTAGAATAGTTGATATTTCAAGCTTTGTGGGTCAAGTGTAATCTAGAACTTTCAAAATCAACCACTTTTGTCACTTTGGAAACATGTCACAAGAATTGAGCAGCTTGATAATCAGCAATATGCTTGATGCTACAACAAGTGCCAGAAAGAGCATACAAGCTCATAGTTAGTTAAAATCCATTTATGATGGATTCCTAGCAAAAGAACCAGAGCTTGGAGTGATTCATTAATCATTGGTTGACAAAGGCACAAATATTTTCCTATATGAAAGGGACCTCATTAGTCATATGCATATTCCCTCAAAAGGACAAAGAATTCTAGCCTCAGGAACAAAGATATTACTCATGCCATCAAGACCTGACTATGGTGATTGCAGCAGTGGTGGAAGATCATGAGAAGCTAATTGCAAGAAGAGGTGGACTCCATAAAAATTTAAAGCTTAATGGATGTTAATTTCCTAAGTTCCTTTTAACTCATGGAATGGGAATCAACAATGCTAGGGAGTTCATTCTGGAATATGTGAGACTCCTACCTCTGTAGCTAGTCATAGGTTGACCATAATGACTAAAGAGGCTCCAAGCTCGGCAGGAGGCACCTTGATGGATCATTATTGATTGAATTGTATTAAAAGGAGACTGGACTTTATAGGGCTCCTCAATCAAAAAGGCTTCTTTGAATCAAAGGAGCATGAATCAAAGCAGCTCACAACAGTGACACCAACAGTACAACTACAAAATTTAACATTTCTTTTCCTTAATATATCTTACAAACTATTAGGTTTGAAATGATTTATTGTTAAGTTAGAACCAAGCCTTTTAGAGTATGCATCTTTAATATTTATAGAAATCAGTCGGTTGAGTTTAAGCAAATCAAATATAGCCTTGTAAATAGACAGAAAAACCAAGTGGAGAGAAACCAAGATCTTTTGCTTATGTAACCCTCACAAGTTAAAATGACTTTCTTCAAACACTCTACCCAATAAGAAGTAAGAAAAGATCAGTAAAATTACCCAAGCATTAGTCAAAAACTATATAGAATTTTGATCAAGCCTCAAGGAATTATTTTGTGCACTTGCTTGTCCAAAAGACCTTGCACGTATTCCCGCAGGTTGAGCTTGACTTTTCATTTATCGAACAAAAGGATTCTATTTTTTTTGTAAATACATTGAATGTAACCTACCACAGTAGTTTTACAATCATTATGGTTCAAATATAAATTTCAACACTAATAAGAGCTATATTTACAACCTAAATTGGCTAACTGATTTGGTTCTGGTGATGGTGCAGATGACCTTGTTGATGTTTGTGCATAGGAAGTTGACGAAAGTGGCTCCACCTCAAGCATGGGATCATGTTATGTCCAAACTTCAACATTTAGAATATGAAGCAAAATGCATGGCCAAATTTTGTAAGCAACATAATAATATCATCCTAATCATGAAGATACACAGACTATCACCTTAAATGTAAAAACATTGATCTACATATGCTATCACAAGATATTCATATACATTAATCCTATGTTACTAGATCCCTGGCATATGTAGTTGGATCAAGGTTCTGTTTGAACTAGCTTCAGGATCCAATTTGGTGTGACAAGGAAGAAAATATTAATAATCTTCCATCTATAGTCATTCAGTTCCTTTGGGTTCTTTCTTCTCTTCTGCTAGAATATCCTGTATTCACTATGTTGTTCAACTTCTTGTCAAATTTAATAACAAATAGAATCATACTTTTTCTTGATAGAGCCAAAGTGAAGCATGCAGCCAGTATCTATTTATTGATTCAACTCAATCACTTCCTCACAATATATTATTGTCTTTGTATTATTAATATTTATATGTTATAATATCATATAACAATATTACAATCATTATATATTATTATATTATATATTAATTTTATGAATATTTTATAAGGTTTATAAGTATTTATGTATATAGATCAAGTAGTCCTCACCTGACCATTATTGATTGTTGCAATTCAAAAATCCACATTATTACTTATATCTAACATGTATGATGTCATGTGCCAACTATATTATCCTATATTAATATGTAAAGAATTATATCAAACATATATTCATACATATCATAGTAAATAAGGTTTATAAGTATTTTTGTATATAGATCAAGTAGTCCTCACCTGGCCATTATTGATTGTTGCAATTCAGAAATCCATATTATTACTTATATCTAACATATATGATGTCATGTATAAACTATATTATCCTATATTAATACGTAAAGAATTATATCAAACATATATTCATGCATATCACAGTAAATAAGAATGTTATCACAGTAATTATATCACTTCTTTTATTCATCAAATAAAAGTGCATATCCCACACAAGCTATGAGAATAACTCAAAAAAACATGCATTTACAAAAGTAAACATATGCACAAAAAGATGAAATGGAACCTGTCATTGCCTAGAATGACGAATCCCATAGTTGTTGGAAACGTCCCTAGTTTCCTCTTCAGCTTCAGCTCCAGTTACTTCGCCAACCAAAAGGCCTATAGGAAGAGTTAAAAATGATGTTAGAGCTCAGGGTCACATTTATTTATCTACATTTTTTTTAACATGGATAGCTTACTCATACAATACATCGAACCAGAAAGAAAAATAGAAAATCAGATCACAACTCCATCTTTTTATCTAATAAGTTTTCTTAATGTAAAAGTACTAGTATCATGATCATCATTAATATTGTACGTTGATACAATGGGTTTGGAGTATATATATAAAAAGAAGTGAAAGTATCAGCCTTTATCTAGAACTCTTTATCTTAAAAAGTAGACATAGGTTTCAATGGTAGTAAATATTACCTTTATTTTCTTTCAAGAAAGCAATCATTTTAAAGGAAGTCATTATGGAAATAATTTATTACATAAAGTATAACATCTATATGTCCTTATGTATAACTTAAAACTATCCAGTTTATTTGAAAAATGAGTTAATACAAAGCATTAATATCAATATAAGGTCCATAAACCATACCTGAGGAGTGTCGTCAACATGTGTGGTTGATATTAGATCAAGTTCAAACATCTTTAAATCACATATTATTGAGATAGACTATTTTAGACTGTTTAGGGATAGTTTTGGGGTAGTTAGAAATGGTTGCAGTTGGTTTTAGGGAATTAGAGTCTATATCAATGTTGATCCATAGGTTTTGAGACATGATGTAGAGTTGGTGATGAAAGGGGACATTTTTGTAATGTATCAAATCACTAAATGCTAGTGATTCTTGCAACTGTGTCTCTACCCATGGGTACAGTCCACCACAACAAGGTAACAGTGAATTCTCATGTTCATTTAAAACATGATCTTGATGGGATGATAATGTAGAATCATAGACTAGTATTTTATTTACATGTTTAAGCAACTATATCATGTTTGGATTGTTCTTGAGACAAAGATATTGACTGGTATTTGGGTCTGTGACTAATTTTTGGGTATAGTCAGCATTGCAAGGTTGAAATACTTTAAGTTGATGTAACTCTCTCACCCTTGTGGCCACTATGATTGGTGGGAGAGGTTTAAAAGATGTATATTATCCTTATATTATAATTTTCCTATGTAGGGATAAGGGGTGTTGATGTTAAACACCACATAATGGTGGAATTTGTTGAGTGAAGGAGAGCTAGTTTGACACCAGTCACTTGGGAAGCATTTTCCATTAAGAATAGTTGTATTGGATGATGAAATATGGATGTTTATATCCATAATGATGTGTTAGAATGAGCAAATTGGGAGATGATTATGATGTGGGAGCATCTCGACCCTAAGCATTATGGAAAATTTCATAACATTGTAATGTCTTAGTTTTTTTAGCATTTCGTGGGACCATGTCTAAGAGATGGTTAAATAGATTAAAAGTACATTATAATGTGTTAAAAGAGTGGAATGCTTAAAATATCATTCTAGTTTATTAAAGAGTGGAAATGTCAGTTAAATAGGTGGTTTTAATAACTTTCCTAGAATCTCTATTAAGAGATAAGCATGTAACTGAAAACCAAGGTAATGAGTGGAATATCCAAGAAGTAATTTATAACTGTCGAAACGTCTTATAAGATGGTAGAATGTAATGAGTAAATGGGGGAGAGGAAAAGATATGAGAGTGAGGGAAAGAGCAAGTAAAAGGGAAAAAAAAAGGAGTTCGCTCACCAAGCATTAAGTTTATGTATGCATTTGAAGTGTTAATATATCGGCTGCTTTTAAATAGTGTTTTTGTTTCCCATCATGTCGTCCTCTCTTTATCTTTTATGGTTATTATGTCTTGCAAATTGTTATTGCAGAGTTAAGATATAGTATTGAGTGACAGTTTCTTTTTTACATGTTTCTTGGTTTTTCTTGAAAGGAGTTATTTGTTTTTGAATTGGGTTTTGATAAAGAATTTGATAGTTTCATAAATCTAGTTTTATGACAGTCCCAAGTTGGACAACATTGGTCTCAGTATGGGGGGCATAAATTCCAAACCAACCATTGGATTTTGATGATTGTTGGATTTGTTGTTAATAACCTAGTCCTCCACATTATCACTAGAGTGATCTTCGAAATATTATTTGGTATAAAAGTTATATCCGTTTGAGTGAGAGTCTATAAAACTATCTGAATGTGGACAGTTATATATTGTGTTTCATCCCTTGTTTCTTGTGGGGTTTTGATCATATAGAACAGTTGGTAAATGGAAGATAATGTCAATTTGGTGCTATTGTTTATTGAATAATGAAAGGTTATGAGCCTCTACTTCAATATCGGTCATGGAAGATCAGTGAGATATGCAAATTGAGGAAGATAGAAAAGAGTTTGCAGGTTTTGGTGAAGGGGTTGTCGGTGATGTACATCAGATTATGAAGTTGATTTTGCATAGGCCCTAGATAAATGACCCTAGGAACAAGGATTTGATGATTAGATGAATAGGTGGAGAGTAGTTGTCATTTAGCAACTTTTGCAACAAATGTTGCTGACAACATTTTGCAATGTTGTGAAAAACTTAACAGAATTACTTCTAGGGTCTACCCAAGGTGGATCTAACATATTTTGATGTTGATAACATCAATTCCACCATCCCTAATATAATTTTTCCCATCCACTATCCTATCAACCTTAGTGAGCCATAGAATTTATAAAATGTTATTCTTTGTTAGATGTATATTTGAGATTTTCTATGGACCTTTACTTTGCAATTTTCACTCTCTTATCTATAAATCTAATTTGATGAACATGGTGATACAGATTGGTTGATGAACATGTTTAAGAAGTAAAATATAAAACTTAAAGTGAATGAGAAATAATATGGAATAAGAAGTAGGCATTTTTTTTCAATTGAATCTACGTCATTGGTTTAGTTTGAGCTTCACTTGGTTTTGAGAATAGTTTAATATTCTCTACTTAACAAGGCCAACCATGTGAAGGTAGAAGATCAGTTGACACCTCCCCCCCTAACATCATTCTAAATTCCCCATTAACATCTAATAACATTCATTCATCCATTTTTTAAATATAACATTCAATCATTATAATCACATAACATTCATTAACACATAAAATTCATTAAAACACAACATTCATGAATAATTTATTAACACATCATTCATCAACATTTACTAGTACAAAATTACATCCATTAAGACAACGTTCTTTCATTAGCAAAAAATTTTAATTACCATGATTTCTTTTTTTGTTTCTTTCTCATTTTTCTAAGGTAACAGCTAAGCGGAGCATCAATATCCTCATCATTCCCCTCCTCTACTTGTTCTAATCTCAACACATGTCAACTCCTCATCTATTCAAGAATAGGAAGCTGTTGTGCCAAAGGGGGTTCCACTTGTTAGGCCATTTTCCTGTCAATGCAAAAATCCAATGAAAATGGCCTATTTTGCTGCAAAGTTGTGAAGTTGTCTAGCCCTACTTGCAAGCTTGTTTTATTATGCGAAGAATATCCACAATTTTTTATGGCTTTCTCTTAACCAGTGGTTGTTCATGATGTCACTATGCTCCAGTTCAAATTGCATGTGCTAAATCATAGAAACCAGGGAGTTATGGTTGTTTGAAGATCTGTGGGAAATAGCTTGTTTTATGTCGCAGGGTTTCAAAAATTGTCCAAGCATAAAAACCCTTGATGTTTTGTATTTCCTCATTTACCTTTGTGTCTAGGTGTGAAAACTTTTAGTGTTTTCTCTCTTCATTACCTTTTTGGTCGAAGTCTAAAAACCTTCGTTGTTTTTGACCTTTTGCCTATTCGTAGCTAGTTTCTGAAATTAACATTTTCTATGTGCACTACTGTGACTGTGTGAGGCCCAGTTCTTCATGGTTGTTCGGTCACTTGATCTCTTGTTTCTGTCGGTTATGTGCTTTTTATTCAGTGAATTGATGTTTTCTTTAGTCATGCATTCTCCTAATCTTGGCAGTCGGTGCCTTAGCATTCAACGAACTAGCGACATGGTTATCTCCTGATCGCATGATGTGGCGGTTAAGTTGTGAAATGTCTCGCGACTCTGTGAGGACCATAAGATGAAAGAAGGATCAACAATGGTCTCTTAATCTCTGAATGGACTGTAGGGTAAAGAAATTATCTAGCGACTTGGAGAATGCCTTTGTCGCATGATCTCCAAACTAGACCATGGTTAAGTAAAATGTCTCGCAACGTGGAGAATGCCTTCAGTCACGCAATCTCCAGATGACTTAGAGTCAAGTGCTTGTCAGGGTTAAATAAATAAATTTCAATGTGGGTCTGCATGTCAGATGTTGCAAAGGTGTTCATCTCTGATTGGCTAAGGTGTTAATGATGTGGCAGTTGTTAGTGGGACCGTGTTCTCTGTAGGAATTAAAGCAGCGCCAGTTGTCAGAGGATTTGATGGCTGTCGTGATGTCGCTAAGGAAAAGTGTTCAAAGCTTATTCATCATGGCATTGTGACAGCCATCTGACGGAAAGGTAAATGGAGACCGTGGGCCTGATAGTTAGACACCTTTTAATCCTATAGCTATCACATGATCGCAAGGATTCTTTTTCCCTTTCGCGATCATGCGGCAACCATCTGATTTTTTAGCATGTAAGGGTTGATGATCCGGTGGGTCCACGTACCATTTATTGTTGACATGTTTGATTTTTATTGGACGCTGAGGTAGTGATTTGGCCAAAGACTTTTCAATGGGGTAGGTGACTGTTGTGGAGAATAATCTAAGTTGTTCGATTTGTAGAGAAATGATGATATTGACGGTCATGTTTTAAACTGAAACCTGCTAGCCGTTGTGACTGAATTTGAACATCTGTTAGGGTTTCTTGCAGGGTTTTCTCCAGTTTTTCAATCGTTGGCCATATGCGATGGAGTGGGTAGCTCAAATTTAATTTCTCCGGGATGTTTGCAGTTAGAAAATTGATGAAGAAGATCTGGGTGGTCGTTGCGTGTTGATATTTGTTGCCTAGGGTGCCATGCTAGTTTAAATGCAAAGGACTATTATTTTGATGCAGATGACTAAGGTTTGGTATATCAGTGATCTCCATGCTCTGTACACGCTAATTTTCTCAAGTTGGTCCTGGCATTGAAGTTTGTTTGGCCTGCAACAAGAAATTAGTAATTTGTGATCGCAGTTAGCCTATTAATGAAATTGATATAATTGTACATCAAATTTTATCTGATTCTCCCCAATTTCAAGGCTTTTCCTGCATGCTTTATTTTCTTATTGTACTTGGTGGTTGTAGACCTAGTTTTTCCCTAAATGATCCATAGCTTATTGCAATCCTTGTTCCTATAAAAGGATTTTCAAGATCATTTAGAAGGGTTCTGGTTTCTCTTTGGAGAGTAGGTTCCATGAATGTTTTGCCTTCTAAAAATTTTCCTTCTTCTCTACATATAGGGTGATCCCTCTTTCCTTTCTGGCTTTGAGAATAGAATGAAAGTTGTAACAGATGTCTTATGTATAAGATTTCAATGTATTTGTACTACTATCAGATTGTCTCCATTTGAATTCTGAACTTATTGATTAGATCATCAAAGATGTTTTAGTCTTTCTATTCACATTTCCCAAGTGTCTGCAATAGAGTTGTTTTCGCAGAAACAACTGAGTTTAGGATTGGTGTTTAGATATGTATGAGATAGGGTATCAAGGGTATCTCAATCTTGTCTTTCAATGGATGTTGATTAATGTATTGCTTGTTCCTAGGTCTCTTCTACGAGGAGGGTTAAAATCCTTTGAATAGGTGATAGCATATCTGGGTACACAGGTGGATTGTTGAAGTATGATCTTATCAATGGTGTATATTTGGTGTAAGGCACTAACATATTAGACTGTGGTGTCTTCTTGTTTCATAGCTCTATTGCAATGATGTATTTGACTCTGCTGCCTATTAGATAAGGCACTGGTCGATGAGAGACTAAGGGTATTTCAGGGGTCCATTCAATCCAACATCAAACTCATTCAAATGAAATACTTTTCCTTTCATGTTGGTCCTAGGTAGAGGAGGTCCATTCTAGTTTTTAGATTCATTCCATGCAAGTAGGACTATTGCATGTGGTTATTGTTTCATTGGGGTACAAGATACCTATAGGAGTCTGAAAGCTATTCCAAAATAATATATCTGCAGGCCTTTTGTTTGTCATGAGGACTCATGAGTGTCCAAATGAGGCAATACTCACCTGAGTGATGTGGAGCTCAAAGAAGAATGAGGATGTCTTCGGTCCTCATCAATTGGCACTTTTTCCTGTTAGACTTTGGAGCAGTTACTAACTAGTTTGTCATCATAGTGTAAACCTGACAGTGGGGGAAAAAGTGGGAACCAACACCTCTATAATAACAACTATGCCATGGGTTAAATTCATGCCATTTTATATTAGTGTTACAAGTATTTCAATAATTAAAATAACTATAAATCAAAAAAGATATTTTAAAGAATAAAACATAGATTTTCTTTACCTAAATGTGCCACTACATCATCTACATGGTGATCACTCTGAACATTATCGACTCATTCAACATGACATTCTATGTGCTCTAAAATATACACAAAAAAGGTTAGACCAATTTCAATTTAAGATGTTAAATTGTATTGATAATTACATAATTAATTATCAATAACAAATGAGCACCTCCATCGACACTACGATGCACATCAGGCCCTTCATCATGTGGCATAGGTCATGTGTTAGGATTACAAGGCTGCATTGCAATGTCATGCGTATTATTATCATTGTTTGATTTTTTTTAAAATAGTCAATTTATGTTTGAAATTAATATCAAATAGATTGTTGCTCAAGTATTCAATTTCAAATATATTTTTTTTCCATATTTACCTATTCAACCGATGTGGGAGACTCTTGGGTTGGGCTAGTGGAAGCTTGGCATAGGTGTTCAGCCATGACTTGGTAGCCTTCCTTGAAGGCAATTTTTTTGTGTTATGTTGTGGCCTCTAAATTAAATTATGAGCCCTGCATTTTTTGATCAAACAAAATTATTTGCATTTTATAAATAATTTTGATCTGGAATTCATTTACTGCTACTTACAATTTGTGCTTGAATTTTTTAATATCCACTAGCACCAAGTTTGTGTTGCCCAATCTTTTGTAGTCTGGTCTTTGTTGCCTTTGATGTGTCCTGCAACCTATGAAAAGTTTGAAATATGTTAGATGATATAGATGTAAAGATCACTAATTAGTGCATTATTACATTCTACTAGTAGTTAATACTATCACATACCTTCTTCTCTCATTTGCTGGTGTAATTCCTCTTTGAGCATCCCATTTCTCCTTTGCATCCAAAATGAACTCATTCCAATGTCTCACTGAAATAAAGGGAGGACACTCGTACTTTAGGTTCTGGACGAGACTCCTTCTATATGAGTCCCTCACAGTCTTAAGATGTTTGGCAGCTTTTTCTATAAAAAAATTCTCCTCAAAAATGTTACTACCAAACTCATTCTCTAAATAGTTTATGAGCGAATTTTTTAATTTTTTTTCTTACAAGTTCAACCTTTTAAGAAAAAACACAAAATTGTTAGAAAAATTAACTAAAGTTGTGTACCTTGAATATAGTAAAAGAAAAGGTCTGAATGAAAGAAAAAATATTGTACCAATTAATGATATGAAATAAAAATAATGGGATAGGGTTAGTTCACTTATGATGTTCCACCTTGTACGTATTATGGGCCCGGCTATCTTCAATGTGAAGTCATAAATAATCTTATAAAAAGAATAATTTCCTACAAAAATGTCATGGGATCATCAATCCAAAACTTGTTATGAATAGGTAAATGCATATTACAATATAAATAATAATAATTTTAAAGTACCTAGAAGCTTAAGACATTTTAAAGGCATCAATTCTTTATCATCAATCAATAATGACGTTTGCATAACTCTCATGCTATAAACACGGGTAGATCCAAGAAATGATGGTGAATTATCACCAATAAAGGTACTATGATCTGTATTTGGCATAGCAAACGATGCCAGTGTATCTCCTACTCCACAAAATTAATCCATTATGAGATGCACCCAAGATTAAAGTACAAATTATGAAATCATAATTAACACAACCAAATATAGAAAAACAAGGATTTACCAGGCATGGACCATGAAGGTGCCGTTGTTTGAATGCCCCTTGTTGCTGACATTGCACTCAGCAATCTCGGATGGAGGTTGGTCAACCTTCTAGGTGGAGCCGCCTACACTGGATGACCTAAACAATACATTGTTAGCAAAGACATTCTGAAATAATAAAAGTAAGAGTAGCTTTCAATAAAGTTTGAGTGAAGATTTTCTTAGAAATTTTGAATTAGTTGAAATTGTACCTTTTCTTATAGCTGTATCTACAGTATCAGTAAGTCCAATGAAAAACGTACACTTCTAATCAGTAAGTCCAATGAAGTTTTTGAATTTTTCAAAGAAAAAATTTCTTGTAACTTGTTCACTTAAGGATTATTTTACTTGAGGTGGCCGGAGTTCTGCTAGTACCAGCCTCACCGTGATGTCCATGACCAGGTACTTGAGTAAACAAAAAATCCTATAACAAGAACACATACATATTTTAGTTCATGACATAAAAGAGTATAAAATATAAACCTTTATTGAACTTTTGTTATAACTAAAGATTCATTACTGCTTGCTGCATCAATTCCTCTTTCCTCATCAGTGTCTCCTCAATTGGATTTGGATCGACCAAAATGGCAAGAATTTATGCACTATTTTTTTTTAGTTTTTTCTTCGCCATATTTAGAGGGTTAAGGATATCTAGGATATCGTCATCTGTATCTATAGCTATTGCCTCTATTGTTGTAGGTGCTTTTCCCCTATCCTGAACATCAATTTCTGATAGGAATATCAGTAAAATATCAGAATACCTCCAAAACCCTAAATAAAATAACATAATAATATAGCATTTCTCAACTATCTAATTTGTACAATTAAAATAATGTTTATTGTTGTTGAAGAATGGGTGGGAGGAGCATCCCTCTAGCCTCTATCATGTGGAGGATCCATGTCATCCTGTGACAAAGATTAAATATAAAAACTTCAGCGAACTAAAAGCAATAGACTTAGCAAAAAAAACTTATTAATAAAATAGTATATTGGAGTCATAAACTTGAGGTTAGTTTAAATGGTATATACTAGTACTTACCACCCCCATGATAGTAACTTTGTTTGTATCTATGCGATTTAAATGGTAATCTATTAGCAGTTCTTCACCTGTACTTATTGATTTTATCGCACATACAAAAACATGATTCCCTTCATGCACCTCAAATATGCAATTTGGTTTCTTATTAGTTGAGGAAGGTCGTGTACTATTTATTAAATCCACAATATTCCCTATTTCTTTTGGTCTCCCATCAATGTACATAGAAAATCTTTTACTTTGATCATTTTCTTTCCATTGTATATAATTTGCTCACAGTGCATATATATGCATATTTTTTTTATATTGAACAATCTATGTCCAATCATTGTAATTGTAACAAGGTCTAACATACTCCATCAATTCAAAAACTTTGTTGTAACATATCCTTATCCCATCCATGGAAAATAGGCCCAAACCATGTAATGAGGATGGAGCTATGCGATATATCCTCTTGTTAACACAAAAATCAGTGTTAATTGGAGGTAGGTCATTGGGTACCCATTCTTTCTCAAGATGTGTGTATTGAAAGGGCACCTTGATGTCACCTTTGGTCTCATCATCATAAGAACATGACCCCCCTTGAGCAAGGAAAAATTGCACGTGTTTATTAAATTTTTTTTCTAATCTTTTGACCTCTAGTTGATTTCCCTATTTTAGTCGTACTAAATGTCCAACTTTCATTTACCATTCCCACATTTCCCTCATTTGAGGAAGATAGATCTGACAAATACCTATTTGGTGGGTCCTGCAATCCATCAAATGAGATATTGTCATGTCCCCGCTTCAAATAGAATTTTGATAATAATTAAATAACATATATAGAATAATCAAGTCTTGAATAGAGTCATGACCCATATGGTTCTTCTTTGTCTATACGTGGGAGATATAAAATGTAAGTTGAAAATGAAGGAAAGGCACAAAAAAATAGGAACCATATAAAAGGATCAGAAAAGTGATGAAGACAAATCATATCCTAAGCATGGCACATAAGCAACATATGTACTCAGTGATAAACAAGAAGAATATAAGAAACTTATGTCTATTTATTGACTTATACCTAGTGATCCATGTCACTATGCAGGATCCTCATCAAAGGGGTTAAATTTCCTACATATGTTAATCATTTATCTTAAGTTAGCTAAAAATTACATGATACCTATGCTACAAATTACGTAGAAGACAACATGAAAAATATGCAAGATCGTAAACATGAACAAACTACATTTACCTTTTATATGGAATGCAATATTGTCAATAGAAGGGGTGACGATGTGTGTAGTCAATTGCCTGTTTCTAGAAAGGGTGACAATCAAACAAAATATATACATGTATCAGCAACAATTAATTGAGCATCATAAGAAATACATTGGTAATTGTAAATCACATATGTTGTAACAAAATTAAGAGAGTTTCACTAATGCATATGTGAATCATTTATCTTACGTTAGCTAAAAATTACATGATACATATGCTAAAAATTATGTAGAAGATAACATGAACAATATGCAAGATCCTAAACATGAAAAAATTACATTTACCTTATATATGGAATAAAAGATCATCAATAGAAGGGTTGACGATGTGTGTAGTCAATTGCTTGTAAATATCCCAAATATCCCTAACCTTGTAAATATGGTCAAGAAAACACTAAAAAAATTCAATGCAAAACTTAATAGAATTTTGGATGATGCAAATCCAACCAAGGATATAGCATTTTGGATAATAGAAATTGTCTCCTTATTTTTTTCTAGGTTGATCAATATTGTTAGACATGGTCCTTCTTGAATGGAATGACTCGTTGGTGGAAGAAGGATAGTTTGTTTGCAACCTGATTATTTTTAAATGGAATACACCAAGGAGTACCATCATAAATATTAACCATTTACAATCATGAACAATAAACCTAAATCAAAGAGCTCATTTTTTTTATCATTAAGACTATAGAAAATCATGTTCAAGAAATGGATGGTTTGGATGCTTTTCCATTGCAACAATTGAGCATTTATCATTTGGTACTTCTTAGTGTATTCCATTTAAGTATGTTAGGCATAAAGTATTCCATTTACATTTGAGAAACATGCAGATTTGACCAAGCATTACTAGGAGCTAGATCCAGTAGGAAATGAACTTGTGATGATTTTCATAGTAGTACATGTGTTGTTGGGTTAGCTCCCAATAGTGCTTACATAAATCTACATGTTCATCACATGTGCATATGAAGTGGCTCTAATGGAAGATACAGTCGTTAAGCAACCATTTTGTCAACTCTGATTTTCTCAACACAAGGACATTTATCATAGCCATAGAGACATGATTATTTTTAAATGGAATACACCAAGGAGTAGCATCAGAAATATTGACCATTTACAATCATGAACAGTAAACCTAAATAAAATAGCTCATCCTTTATCAACATGTGTAATCTCTATGTATATGAAAAATGAATGAAATATCAAGCTGAAATAAAATAGTGAACAAAAATTCAAATTCAATGCCTAATTTATCAAGAGAAACAAACAATGTGGAACCCCATGACAATCAAAAAAAGAAACACACTTTGTCAACAATGTTCAAAATCTTGTCACCAAGCATAGACATGGGAAATCAAAAGGGGACAAAAGACAAAAAATAAGAAAAATCATTAGGACTATAGAAAAATCATTAAGACTATAGAAAATCAAGTTCTAGAAATGGACGGTTCAGATGCTTTACCATTAAATCAATTGAGCATCCATCATTTGGTACTTCTTGGTGTATTCCATTTAAGTATGTCAGGCACAAAGTATATGGAGTAAACAATGATCACTGGGTTGATTCAACTCCAACATTCCATTAAACAATTTTCTTTTCACATTTCTCTTTCCTGTCTCAGTTTGGTATCAACCCATTAAACAAATTAAGGTTTGATCAATTTATCTTAGTTTTCAATGCATGAGAAATGTGTTTTTTTGAGTCACCAAGAAAGAAAATCTAAGATAGCAAGCGAGTATATACTATATACAGTGTATATTGAAAAAGATGAACTTAGTGATTAGATAGATCACTAATAATGAAGAATTGTATATCATATTATAAAAACTTTAAGATTTCTTCACATGACTTGCATTTTAATTTGTTACCATGAAATTGAATTTAGAGTTAGTAAGATAGTATATACTATATACTGTACAACTTGTTTTAATACATGGTCACCATTTTTATACTGAGATGAAATCATAGGATCATACCTTATGATGTGTTTTTAGGTCTTTTCAGCAAAGATTGAAGTGAGCCATCCCCTTAAACCATGGTACCAACAATATGGCTAAGGTCCTAGATACAATAAAATTCAATAATTTTAAGGGATAGAAAGGTCATCAATGTGCAACATAATGGTGTAGCATGAGTGTACTTCCAACGGAGTCATTTAATCACATAAAAAATAATCTTTATTTATGGAAATGTACACTATGTCTTTTATGCAGTCATATAAATAGATAAATATTGTGAATTTAAATGAAAATGATAGTAATAAACTTGAAGTCAAGAGTGAAGATCTTTAACAGAACTGTCACAAAATAATTCAATCTGTAAATATATATATTAATCAATATAAATATATATAAATAATTAAATCACATACCTTGTACATTTCAATCATGTCATTGATCATCTTCTTCATCCATCTCATCATCATCATCATCATCATCATCACCACCATCATCATCATCATCACCACCACCATCTTCTTCATCATCTTCTTCTTCTTCTTTGTCATCTTCAATATCTTCTTCTTCCATCACATTATACTTTATCGGCCTTCCTCTTTGATCATGTCTAACAACAAATGACCAACCCAGTTTATGTGGAACCTCTAAGTAAAACACTTGCTCACATTGGCTTGGAAGAACATAGGGCTCATCTCTAACTGGCTCAAATGGCCTTGTATTAATCATTGTAAATCCATTATCATGTTGAATAACAGTTGTATCTAGATCATTTTGATTCAATCGTAGCCTATACCATTTGACAATGAATAGAGCTAATTTGAAGGAGTTAAAGTTGAACTCAAGTATATCATCCAAGATTCCATAGTATCAATTTTGAGATTGTTGAGGATGTATGCTGCTTCTAGATGATATATTAGTGACCTTGAAGACTAAAATTATCCTAGAATCACAAGTTTTCTTCGTGTCATCCAACTTTTTATGCAAAATTTTTGGTCATGATAGTACATAGCTTTATGGTGTTTGACCTGCAATTTTTCAAGTGTGTGAAAACTATTTGCATCGTGAGCTGATATGAAACATATGGGTCATGATCATTAATATAGTTTTACATACCTCTCTACCTCTTAAACTATATGCTACATCAATTACCATTGGTGTAACATTAGAATCTCCATTACGATGAGCTTCTCTAACCAATGAAGCAACACCTTTTCATGTTAATGAATAGCCATTTTGTTGACATCGTTCAATCCATACCATCATCCAATCAAGATTATTTGCAATATGCAAATGTATTGCATCCCACTCTCGACCAACTATATAAAAAAAATAGACCAATTACTAATAACTTATATTGAAGATTTATAAGAATTAATTAACTACAATAACATCTTATAATTCCCTCTCACTTCCATCAATCTACCTTTCCCCATCAAGAAATCCCCTTTAAATTTTTTAATGGAGTTGGGATCCCAAATACAATCTACATGGATCTTTGTTGTAAACTTAGAAAGATATTCACTAATGTACACCATGGTCTGGTATACCATATATCCCTCCACCATAAAACCCTCAGGATGTACTCTCTGTCGAACCAAGCCCTTCAAAAATTTCAAGTGCCTCTCAACCATCCACATTGACCTAGTTTGTATAGGTCCACACAATTCAATCTCTTCAACTTGATGTATGAGGTAGTGTTCTTGTGCATTGAAAAAATTTGAAGGTAAACACTTTTACATTTCACACATAAGATGACGAATTTTTCTCTTCCAATATTTATATCTTCTTTATTGATTTTTTTTTATGACAACCACCTTATGTATTTAACAAGATCATATATAACTTGTTTGACACTGTTGTCGAAGTGGTGTGGGAGAAATAGAGGTAGAACATACTACAAGAATTGTAAAATGATCTTATCAATATTTTATAAAACAATGCAATAAAAACTACATGCAGTATACAAATATATGGTGAATACAAAATAACATGAATTACCTTAATAAATGTATGTCAATCATTTTTTTTCATCCCTAGCCCAAATTCACTTTTATTTGATATGAGATTGTTTATGTTTGCAATTCTGTGGCAAATCATATTTTTTTTATGACTTCTTTTATAGTATTGCTCTCTTGCTCCAACAATAACCAAGTAAGGGAACTTATATCAATCTGGCCTCCATTGTTATTTGATCAAATGAAATTTTTCATTGCATGGTTGGATTCTTCAATGTTACTATAAATTTTGGCAATGTTGTCTTTGTCACACCTACCATCTAATATTTTCCATAATGTCTCTGTTACATTCTTTCCAATATGCATAGCATCAAAGAAATGCACGATTGGAAGTTGCTCGTAGTACAGCAACCTACTAAATTGTGTAGGATAACTTTTTAGTCCTTTTGGAAGTTGGTTGAATTAATGCCTCGGCGACCTTCACAAGCATCAATTACATCATCAATAAAAAAATACAATATCAAAATATAAATTTCAAACAAAAACCATCAGATGGAATGACATTACCTTGACGATTTATTTTATTGTATTCCAACTTCCATAGGCGAGGTGTCATTCTTCGTGTCTTGATGTAGTCTCTGCTTTCCCATTGAAAATATGTTTTTCAGTAATTCGGTACTTATGATTTCTATGGAGAAAGTGTCTATGGTCATCGAACACATGTTTTCTTAAACGTTTTGAATGATGAGGTTTCATCTTTGGACCACAAACTGGACATACAAATTTTTCCTTTGTCTGAAGACGTACAAGATCATGTATAATTGGATTAAATATGTTAATTTTGTGTTAACACTATAACATAACAAAAAAGAGATGTTAAGAAGAGAGCATACCACAAAAATGTGTTAGCCTAGGGGCATCATGTATTGTCCATACAAGCATTGCATTGAATTGAAATTATATTTGTCCTATTGGTCTAGATATGTCATACATAATGACCCCATTCCATTACACCATCAACTCATCAATAAGGGGCTCAATATATACATTCATATCTTTAATTTGGTACTTAGTTGAATGAGCAAAAATATTACATAATTATTATGACCATTTTGATGGCTTATTTATAATAAATTAATTTAGATGACTATTAAATGAAAAAATACCTGGAACAATCATTGCCAACATTATGTGCTCCCTCTTTATGGACATCCAAGGAGGAATGTTATTGTTGATAACAAAAACATGCCACACCAAGTAAACAGATCTCATCTTTCCAAATGGATTGACACCGTCCGCTACCAATGAAAGCTTGAGATTATGAGGTTATTCTTTAAAGTGTTGCCAAGTTTCCTCTATTTTCTTAAATGTCAAACCATCCGCAGTCATTCGCATAATGTCATCTTGACTTCTATTGCGTGCATGGTAATCCATAAATTGTGCCAAGCTATTGCACTTGAATAATTGTTGCTGACATGGAATAATGAGAATATACCAAAGAACCTTGCAAGGCACCTTTTTTGTTATTTGATCTGATTGATATCTACTAATATGAAAATCAGGGCATTCTATTTCAAATTCATGTTGTTTATGATATATAATATGATAATTCAGACATGCATGTATTGTTTGATACTCCATTCCAATAGCTTTCATAATAGAAGATAATTCTCAGTACGAGCGAGGTAGAATGTTTGATGGTGGTAATAAACACTCACCTATCAACCTACAACCAAAAATATAATGTGTTGATATAAAGAATATTAATTGCTACATGATTCACCCTTTATTAACTATAAGGAAATTACGACTAAAAAAATAAAAAAAGATGGCATACCTTAACATACGTGGCATTGCTACATTGGATAAACCATTCATAACCTTCAAGTTCACTAACAACAATACAACAATAAGAAGAGTTGTTTGGGAGCCTTCATATAAGGGCTCGTATGCCTTCTCAAGTATAGGTACATCAAGGTGATCTACATCATCATCATCATCATCATCGTGATCGTCTTTATCATCGTGATCTTCTTTATCATCGTGATGTTCTTCCATGGGATCATTACCTTCTACTTCAATATTCACACCTCCATGTTCCCTCAGTTGGAAATGCACATTCTTCAGATTGTCATGGTCCATAACATGAAACTCAGGGTGGTTGACCTATATAAAAATAATGACCTTAAATTAATCATGACCATGATGTCATCATCAAATCATGTCTTATGTATTTTTTATAAATTATTAAAATACATACCAATGGAAGAAATTTGTTTCCCCCTTCAATGTGACCATGTTGCCTACAATGTTCCTTAGTTGTTTTGATTAGATATCTTCGAGTCTTTAAGCCCTTGCAAATTTTGCAGGGACAATAACATTTTCCATCACCTTTTCTTTTAAAGTTAGACCACAATATAGCAATTGTCACCTTATTTTGTCTAGTTTGATATTGTCAGACATGGTCTTTCTTGAATGGAATGACTCCTTGGTGGAAGAAGGATGATTTATTTGCAACCTGCAGATACAGACACTGAACAACTAGTTTGTCAACTCTAGTTTTCTCAACACAAAGGGACATTTATCATAGCCATAGAAACCTGATTATTTTTAAATGGAGTACACCAAGGAGTACCATCAGAAATATTGACCTTTTACAATCATGAACAGTAAACCTAAATCAAATAGCTCATTTTTTTATCAACATGTGTAGTCTTTGTGTATATGAAAAATGAATGAAATATCAAGCTAAAATAAAATAGTGAACAAAATAGTATTCCACATAGAGTGAATGAAATATACCATCAAAAGGTGACAAAATCCTATCACCAAGCACAAACATAGGAAATTAAAAAGGTACAAAAGACAAGAAATAAGAAAAATTATTACGACTATAGAAAAATAATTGATATTTGAAAAAATGTAGATTTGACTAAAAATTACTGGGAACTTGACCCCACAGCAAATGAACTTGTGATGATTTTCATAATAGTACATGTGTTGTGGTGTAAGCTCCCAGTAGTGCTTAGGAAAATCTACATGTTCATCACCTGTGCATATGAAGTGGCTCTAATGGTAGATATAGTCGTTGAACAACCATTTTGTCAACTCTAATTTTGTGAGAGGATCAATCAAATAATTAAAAAAAGAAACAGGCTTTGTCAACAATGTTCAAAATTATTAGGACTATAGAAAAATCATTAAGACTATAGAAAATCAAGTTCTAGAAATGGACAGTTCTAATGCTTTGTCGTTACAACAATTGAGCATTCATCATTTGGTACTTCTTGGTGTATTCCATTTAAGTATGTTAGGCACAAAGTATTCCATTTAGATATGTTTAAAATTTTGCTAGTAATGATTTGTGAAATGCAATCATGGAAAACACAAACTAATATTATTATTGTTATGAGAAGAGGTCAAAATAATATTCAAATTATTATTATGAAATATGCATGTTCATCACCTGTGCATATACCTTCTCTAATCACACAACCAATGAATAAAATTTCTTTAACAATTGAGATTTGAAGAACATGCAGATTTGACTAAAAATTACCAAGAACTTGACCTAGAAACAAATGGACTTGTGATATGATTTTCACAATAGTACATGTGTTGCTAGGTAAGCTCCTAGTAGTGCTTAGGAAAATTTGCATGTTCATCACCTGTGCATATGAAGTGGCTCTGATGGCAGATACAGTCACTGAATAACCATTTTCTCAACTCTAATTTTTTCAACACAGAGGGACATTTATCATAGCCATAGAAACATGATTATTTTAAAATGGAATACACCAAGGAGTACCATCAGAAATATTGACCATTTACAATCATGAACACTAAACCTAAATCAAATAGCTCATTTTTTTATCAACATGTGTAGTCTTTATGTATATGAAAAATGAATGAAATATCAAGCTGAAATAAAACAGTGAACAAAAATTCAAATTCAAGGCCTAATTTATTAAGAGCAACAAACAATGCAGAACCCCATGACAATCAAAAAAAGAAACATGCTTTGTCAACAATGTTCAAAATCCTATCACCAAGCACAAACATAGGAGATAAAAAAGGGACAAAAGACAAAAAATAAGAAAAACCATTAGGACTATAGAAAAATCATTAAGGCTATAGAAAATCAAGTTCTAGAAATGGACGGTTATGATGCTTTGCCATTACAACAATTGAGAATTATTCATTTGGTACTTCTTGGTGTATTCCATTTACATTTGACAAACATGCTGATTTGACCAAGCCTTACTGGGAACTAGACCCGACAACAAATGGACTTGTGATGATTTTCATAATAGTACATGTGTTGCTAGGTTAGCTCCCAATAGTGCTCAGGAAAATCTACATGTTCATCACCTATTTCTTTGAAAAGTTTCTAGATTCTGACAAGAGGTATGAGTGAGGGCCAAAGAAGGGATACTTGTGAAGGTTTCGTAGAGCTATGTTACTTTTGACCCACCTCAACTCAGTAAAGAAGATATTCTGTAGAATTTTAGAGATCTAGCAAATCTTCACAAATTTCCCTTCTTATAGCCTCCATTGAATATACATGTTCTCAGAATCTAAAAACTTCGATCATTGATCTATTTGGTTTTGATAGTTAGTTTTATGACTGTTATGAAATAGTTTTGGGCGGTTAGGTGGTTGCAGTCGGGTTTCTTTGAAAAGTTTCTAGATTCTGAGAAGAGGTATGAGTGAGGGCCAAAGAAGGGATATTTGTGAAGGTTTCATAGAGCTATGTTACTTTTGTCCCACCTCAACTTAGTAAAGAAGATATTCTATAAAATTTTAGAGATCTAGCAAATCTTCACAAATATCTCTTCTTATAGCCTCCACTGAATATACGTTTTCTTAGAATCTAAAAACTTCGATCATTGATCTATTTGGTTTTAATAGTTAGTTTTATGATTGTTATGGAACATTTTTGGGCAGTTAGGTGGTTGCAATCAGGTTTCTTTGAAGAGTTTGAGTCTATTTCAATGTGGGCTTTCCAAGGTTACAAACTATCAGGGACATTACAGACAGTTTGGCGCAAGGAGACGGAATGGTCACAAGAATGGATTGAGATGTTAATGAGTGTATGATTGAGTGTATTGGGATCCTTAGAGGAGTAAAACACAAATGATTGCACAAAAATGTAATTAAAACACAAGGCAATGATCTTACATCACTATTCACTCAAGAACACATTTCCATAAGCAATTTAATTCTCTCTTGTAGTGACTATACCCATAGGAAAAGATTTACTATTGCAACGATGATTTTTATTTATTGATTGGAATAATTACAAATTTGGTCTCTTACACATCCCACCCTACTTCTCTCCTTCCATTCACATGGATCTTAATACAAATAAACTCCTAACTCCCCCAAAATTAGGGATTTTATGAGGAATTAGTGGAAGAATTTTTGAGGAACTTCAATGTGAAAGTGACCCAAGTGAGAGGGGAGAGGAGGAGTAAAGGAAGGTATATGGTCGATTGGAGATCAAATGGATGAATGTAATATATTTTTCTTCAATGAAATGTAAATTAAACAAGACTAGCCCTGTCTCTATCTGTGAGGGAAAAGTCCTCTTATTACTTGCCTAAAACGCTTTCTTTCATTGCAATATGGATAGAAAAGATAGATGTTAGTATGATTTCTCATTTATATGTTGTTTTGGATTGATTTCATAGAAAAATTCTATGAATGAAAATCATAATAGCATTCATTTGAATCCATTTTTGCAATGAAAGAGACATTTTGGACACCCAACACATTGACTGTACCCTTACGGGGAGAGATAGGAAACTTGCATAAAATACATTTTACATTGTTATGGTGGACTTGATATGCAATTTAAGGGACTCCAAAACTTTAAAATACATTTTATTGCATAAAATACTTAAAAACCAACTCTCACTTCTTTGGAACATCTATATGAACAATTGCTGGTGTACAGGCTTTTACCCCTCCAATATGTCTCGAAATACAAAGCAAGTGCTATCACATCACCTTCCCAAAACTTCTAACCCAAAAATAGAGTTATAAAATGATCCTAAACTAAGGATTTTTCACTTTTCAAGAGAATACAACAAGTTTTAATCACCCAACATCAAAACCCTCCATTCTAGGTACATTTACCTATGGCTTTCTCTTCCAAGCATCTCCAATAACTTCTAGATCCCCTCAGTGGATCCAACACCATCTCTTATCCATATCATAACCATCCATATAATAAAAAGTAGTCCTCTAATGGACCAATCTCCTAGACCATGACTAGTCCCATCACATGTGACCCTTTAATCAACAATTTGTCTCCATTAGAGACCTCTAACTCTTCACCCTTGTTCAACCCTACAACAAACACATGAGGAAACATAAAAATAACATATTTAAATGCCTTTCCACTTCCCATAACATCCATGGGAGTGAAGGGCCTCACCAATCCATCATTTCACCAAGGTAATTTGTTGTTGCACACCTTGACTGTCCAGGGATAGTCACCTCTAAATAGGATTCAAACACTTCAAAATCAATCCAAATCAACATATAAATGAACAATCATACTAACATCTATCTTTTCTATCCATATTGCAATGAAAGAAAGCATTTTAGGCAACCAATAAGAGGATTGTACCATCACGGGGAGAGACAGTGCCAATCTTGTTTAATTTACATTTCATTGAAGAAAAGTATATTACATTCACCATTTGATCTCCAATCGACTGTATACCTTCCTTTACAATAAAATATATTTTATGCAATAAAATATATTTTAAAGTTTTCGAGTCCCTCAACCTACATATTATTATGATTGTCATTCATATAATTCTTCTGTGAAATC
This sequence comes from Chamaecyparis obtusa, assembly GCA_027943335.1. Taxonomy (NCBI): domain Eukaryota; kingdom Viridiplantae; phylum Streptophyta; class Pinopsida; order Cupressales; family Cupressaceae; genus Chamaecyparis; species Chamaecyparis obtusa. The sequence goes on from BSBK01010827.1 coordinate 25,710, forward strand.
AATCCAAATCAACATATAAATGAACAATCATACTAACATCTATCTTTTCTATCGATATTGCAATGAAAGAAAGTGTTTTGGGAAACCAATAATAGGACTATACCCTCACGGGTAGAGACAGGGCCAGTCTTGTTTAATTTACATTTCATTGAAGAAAAGTATATTACATTCGTCCATTTGATCTCCAATTGACCATATACCTTACTTTGCAATAAAATGTATTTTAAAGTATTTTCCCCTTAGGTATCTCTTCAAAATCAAAGTATTTAAGGCATCATGCCTTTATTACAAAGTCAAATCTGAGGCCCCGTTCAAACAAAGCCTAAATAAATCAGCTTGATGTTTTTCTCTAACCATTAAATTACATGCCCGTTAGACTAAGATCAAAATAAAAACACGAGTTATATCTTGACCTTCACATTTTCTCCTTAAGTGCAACAACAAATCATAATACTATGATCGTCATAAACTTTTGAAGTCTTCAAGTATTTTCCCTTTGTCTTGATAATAAGGATTTTGTCTTCAAAAAGATTTTAATTCCCTATCTTTATTAAAAAAATATGACTCCAAATACAAGTCTATAATTCATAGAAACCTAGGTTCAATTACAATGTTTAAGAACACCAACCCTAAGGAGTCACCGACCACCTACTTTAAGAGTAGAAACTCAATCAATATTAATTCAATGATCTAAGCACCAACTCTAAGTCTATTACAAAAGATACAACTTATCACAATTTCTAACATTGTCCTTTACAAAATAAGTAGACAAGTAATTCCACTTTGAACAAATTTTAGATGTATCAAAATGCACTCCAATACTCCCTTTGTAAACTGAAAACAAACTAAAACAATAATTCATATAAATCTGAAAACTTTCCTCTGCTATCAACAAATTCTAAAACAAACTTATCTAAAATCTTAGAACATATCTGAGAAACAAAATCAAGGCTCTCTAGTATTTTAATGAATTGAATTTTAGTCATACTTTGTGAGAGGGAAATGTAGAGGCAGATGTTCTAGCGAATTGGGCCACAACCTTAGAAAAGTCAGGGCATATTATTTTTGAGGATTTCACTAAATGGGATGTAAAAGTTTTCGATGACTTGTGATTGATATCTCGCCCGTGGCTCATAATGTATTCCTGCCTTATGTTTTATTAAATATTCTTTTAGTTTTTGATTGGACAGGTAGAGGACGATGAAGCTTGAGGGGATAAATTGGTAATGATGATTTGTTATGGCGATTGAGCCGAAGCATTTATGTTATTGCAAGCTTTTTGATGTCTTTTCAGAGGAATGTGGTGTGATAGGTTGGCTCACACATTTTATGGTGTTGCATGGCCAACAATTTGATTTTGCCATTTATTTAAGCCTGCCTTTGCACTTCTTTCTCATCTGTAGAGCAAGCGTTGAGAAGGTTAGGTGAATAAGAAAGATGGAGGCCACTTTCAGTGTAGATTCTGACAAGAAAATGAAGGCGTTTAAGGGGCCAACAAGTGAGGATTTATGGGCTTCTGAAGGTTAAAACAAGGTGAATGGTGGAGATTGTCCTCAAAGTTATTGGAACCCAATTTCAAGAATGGCGAGTCAAACTGAGGACTAATCTTGATGTTATTTCTATTTTCATAGCATGGGGTTTAGAAATCCAAGAAAGCACAAAGGAGGTTAATCGCATTACAAGAGCATTGTTTGATGAGGATGTCTTGGGAGGACTTGAATCAATCTTGGAATGGTCGATTCTAGGCATTGGACAGGATTTAACGGAATGAATTGAAGAGGATGAGGATGCTCACAGATATGGGTTCATCCCTTTTCTGCGTTGGGAAGGAAAGGTGGATGAGTCTGAAATGTATGTGAATGCAGTGGCTAGTTGGGCGTAGGTGAAAGCTGTATTGGAGGCACAGGAGAAGGCAACCAACGATAGGATGGTGAATATTTTGACCAATGTGCCAAAGAAGAAACAAAACCCATGAAGGCTTGGGAATAACATGGTGTTGGATGACTGAAAATTCAACGTTGCAGGAAATGCAATTTTTTGGGCTTAGTTTTGTTATGCTCGTGCTTGATTTTTTAGTTATGGTCATGGTGTTTAGTGCTATTACTAAAAGTGTCTATATGTATTGGAGATGATTTTTGTAGATTGTTCACTATTGAATTCAAGTTTAAAAGGCTTTATACATGTATAGGCAAAAAGTTTAGATTCTGATAGGGTGTTTACTTTATATGTAAAGGAGAAAAACTCCTCTGATATTTACTGTAGTTGCTTTGGAAGCTGTAGACTTGTTTTAGAACTAGATATTTGGATGTAATATTTTCTTTATCGATAAAACTAATATATATTATCAATGGATTTGAAGAAGTTTCTAAAAATGGCATTCATATAGATCAAAATATCTTTTGTCATCATCGTATCTAAAGCATATTGATATTATAGTGATGCTATTAAGACCGAATAATCCATCTGTTGATGTCAAGATGTTGTCAATGAATAAGTTGCATAATAAACTTGATTGTGGATGTGTCATTTGAGACCCAACAAAGGAAATCTTGCAGACAATGTTATTCTGTTTAAATATGACACAAATGATCAGGCATAAAACTTTCAATGTTCAACTAGTTTCCAATCTAATGCCATCCCTAAATCATTCTAACATGGTTAAAATCATACTTCATAACTCATGTGAAGTCTGACAAATATTATTGGGTTTTAGCTATTATTCACCGATTCATCTTTGTAATCACTATAATATCTACCTTCAAACTATGTTGTGATAGAGACTCTATCATGGGTACAGTCAGCATGACAGGGAATTAAATTGTGTGAATAGAACGTGGTTTAATTGGTTGTTGATGTAAGGTCACTGATTTGTGTTTTATTTACACTTTCTTATTGTGTTTTATGTTCCCTACTTGTGATACTATTTATTGTTTTAAAAAGAAAAATTATTTACTTTTTTTTTTGGTTTTATTGCGTACCCTTAGGGCCTCTTGGTAGCTGATCAAACTTAAATCATAATTCTTCAATATGATGCTTTTGAGAATAAACAATAATATCTCTATCAATATTAATCAATTAAAATAAGCTCATTTCTTCCTTTCGTTTCTTTCATAAACTAAATAGCTCAACCAATATTCCAAATTCACATACTAAATAGTTGAGTATATACATTCATGACAAATAATATAAATGGCTGAAATTATAATATAAAATTTATGCCTCTGAGACTTTCATCATAATATCAAAAACCAAATCATGCATGGTGATGCACATCTTTCACAATCATACTCTTTTTTTAACTATGATGTACATGAGGATAGAAATCAGAAGATGAATAATGTAATAGAGAACCTATACTCGGGTTCAAAATGAACTCACCCATATTATAATTTGACAAAATATAATGACAATGCAATTAATCATGACAATATGTAATATTAGATACAAAAACAAAACCCGATAATAACTTTGAACCTTAAACCCTTGACTAGGGTTTATTATTGAAAGCACAAGAATGAATGCAATGAGTGTTGGTTATGATATGTATCAACTGTGATTCAACAATACAAAAAAATTGTATGAATGGACACAACACATAATATGACATGTATCAATTGTGATTTGAAAATACCTAGAAAAAAATTGTCAACCAATTCCAATATTATCTACGTTATAACCCTATCTGTGTGTGGAGTTGGGTGGGGGGATAATATGCTAGTCATATTGAACCCTAATATGATAGCCGGAATACAAATGTGTGGCCATGTTGGCTAAGGTTTGCGGGTCTGCAAATACATACTTAATCAACTTAGAAAGCATACTTATTTGAGGACAATGCCTCGTTCAATTCATTGTTACCATCTCCTTAGTTATCATTTAATCATTTCGGTTAAGGTTCGTGGGTATGCTTTCTAAGTTGATTAAGTATGCATTTGGGATTTTGAAACCAAATACATTTAGCAACTTTTGAAATTCACAAGTGAATCCAAATTTGGTAGAAATGCCCTTACATGTGGGTAGGTGTCGATGCCCTCCTTCCGGCCTCCTTCATCTTTGCGGAATCTTCAGATGCATAGGTGGTCACCAACATAGCTTAAGTTCGATGCCCTCCTTCTAGCCTCCTTCAACTCTGCAACGCTGCAATAAAAAATGAAATATCCATGTAAAACGCCCTCCTTGACCTCTAGCAATTCGCATTAACAAATATAAAGAAAACTTTAGGTTATATAATAACAAATAAAATGACTCTTTTTTTTTAGGTTATATGCCTATGTTGGTCGAAAATTCGACCAACACAGGCATGGATTAAAAAAAATAAATCCATTTATAAACCAACCAAGCAAAACCATTTTAATGCTTGGTCGGAAATGCTGGTCAAAAATTAGGGTTAAATGTATTAGTGACATGAAATTTTGAGCTCCCAACCTAAGAAAGACAATGTTCTCACTAGGAGAAGATTTCCTTGATAGTGGCGCACCTTGAATGATTAAGATCCCCATCCAAACACATTATTTATAACCTTGTTCAATTCACTCTTCTCTATCATTATGATTTTATAATTATTTGAATTTATAATTATTTTTATCTCATTTCTTGATGGAGGGTTTTATACAAATCCATAGATGTGTAGCTATCTAATAGGGGAATACGAGCCATAGGTCGAAAGAGTTAATGATTGAGGCATAACCATTCCACCAATTTCACTCGATGATCCCTACCCGTCCCTTATGATGTCAAATCCTTGCACTCAATAAGACTTCATCCGTGACTAAGAACAATTCAACTTCACTAGACCAACGACCCATTCACAACACCTATTCCTTTTAAATGAAGTGAAGAGAAAAGGCTCTTTATCGTGACTAACACTCAATAAAAATTAAAATAGTTATGCAACATTTCTGTACTCTTTATTTGACCTCATCAACTGTGTAATATCTCTTTCTTATAAGGAAACGTATTTTCCGCTTTACTTAGAAGACATATATGAACAACTTACCCACCCCATACCATTAAAGACACTTTCAAACTTAGATAGATGAAGCTGCTTGAGAGATCTTGGAATCCCTCTATTCTAATGTTTAGTAATGAAGAAAAACATTTGAAAATATAAATCCTCTAAGAGATTTGCAAACTAGACAAGGATGTTGATACACGTGGTGTACTAATCATTGGGCACCTATTCCACTCCCAAGGACTTTAAAAAATCCAAATTACTCGGGTGAGTCTAGATTTAAGATTAATTTTTCTTGACTATGGTATGGTTTTAGATTGAAGAATAATTTTTAGTAAATTGTAGCTTTACTTACTAATATTCCCACAAATTCCATTTTTTCTTCACATACCAAGTCATTGGTTATGTCTAACATTCACATCTAGATTCACGTATAGGGCATCAAAGTTACCTTAGAGGACGTACATGTCTATATTCTTCTAGATCATTTGTCTACTTTCCTTTGCCCTATGGCCAAGGTGCCACCTCCTGACATTCTTGTTCTAGATCCCTCATTAGAGACATTGCCATTCATGTTCCAATTTTGCCTCTTGTTCCTTGCAAAGTCATTTCATAAGGTCTTTTACTCCACTAGTTGGGCAACATCTTGGATGATTGCTCCCTATTGGGCAAGATGTAGGTTTGTTGATACCTACACATTGTTTATTAAAATTATCTCAATAGCATGGGTTTGACCCACATAGTCATTAAAATAACTTCAATCATTTGTGTCCCATCACTCACAACAAATGAATGATTCTCAAACCTAGTTATAGCATAAAATTTTGAGCTCCCAACCTAAGAAAGACAATGTTCTCACTAGGAGAAGATTTCCTTGATAGTGGTGTAGCTTGAATGATTAAGATCCTCATCTAGGCACATTATTTATAACTTTGTCCAGTTCGCTTTTCTCTATCATTATGATTTTATAATTATTTGACTTTATAATTATTTTTATCTCTTTTTCATGGAGGGTTTTATACAAATCCATAGATGTGTAGCTATTTGATAGGGTAATATGAACCATAAATCAAAAGAGTTAATGATTGAATCATAACCATTCCACCAAATTTGCTTGATGATCCCTACCTCATCCCTTATGATGTCAAAGCCTTGCATTCAATAAGACTTCATCATTTGCTAAGAACCATTCAACTTCACCAGACCAAAGACCCATTCACATCACCTATTTTTGACTGAGAACCATTCAACTTCACAGACCAAAGACATATTGACAAAACCTATTCCTTTTAAATGAAGTGAAGAGAAAAGGCTCTCTCTAGGGACTAACACTCAGTAAAAAATAAAATAGTTACTCTAAATACATTAAATTTTAAGGCATCATCTTCAGCATTTAAAAATTAATTTGTGAACGGAAATGTCTGAGCAGAACAGCGGCCTTGGGAAGGCAGTACTTGGACGCGGCGACAGGTCTGGTATGCGTTTCCCGGGTGACACCGGCAGAGACTTTTCTCCCGGCCCCCGGGGAGACTTTTCTAAAGCCACGAATGGGCCTACCCGCGCTTTCTGAGTAGATTGTAGTGTCTGTATAACTATTTAATCTCATTGGCTCTGACAGAAATCTGTGTGCAAATCCAGCATGGAGGCCATCGTTGTGGGTGCTGTGGTTGGGGTGGCATTTCAAGAGGCCTCCGCAGCCATAAAGAAAGGAATTCCTTACATAATTAGGGTTTTCAGCAATTCTGCATGTAAGAAGCTCAGGGAAACCCTGAATGGAGTAAAGCCGGCCGTCGACGAGATGTGGGAGTTGAGTTTGGAGTCGTCATCAGAAGAATGGTTGCGGAGCATCGAAGACTTCTGAGGGAAACTTGTCGATGGCTTTCGACTGGTAGAGGAATGTGAGAAAACCAGCTTTCGCAAGCTGCACAAGAAATTCAAGTACGCGAAAAAGATTCAGAATGTGGAGAAGCACATTGGCGATTTCATTAATACCAAAATTTTGCCTCACATGGCATTGGATGTAATGAAATTGGCCAATGATTCCAAAAGGTTAAAAGTCCTAACTGAAGATGTGAAGGATATTGCCTGCAAGATTGATGCACACACGCAAGAAAATAGTTTGTTTTGCAGGAAAATAATTGAAAATTCAGGGTCTAATGTAGAGCAGAATGAATGGAGACTCTGCGTTTCAAACATGCCGAGCTTCTTAGTGGGTTTGGATAGGCTGATAGAGCAGTTGAAACAGCTTGTGATCGACACCAATGTAAGTTTAGTTGGGGTTACAGGAATGAGCGGGATTGGAAAGTCCACACTAGCATCAGCCCTTTGCCATGATAACCAAATCAAAGGTAACAACAGCTGTTCTCTGCATGAATTCCTATCATACAAATCTACCAATCAATGTTATGAAATCTGTAATGCGTTCACTATGCCCTGTTTCAATGATTTGAATATTTTACCTTGTAATTTATAGTAGAATACATATAGTATGTTCTATTGAAAGGGGAAAAGTGAATATTTATAAACTTTCTCGTGATTTGCAGAGCACTTTAAGGAGAAGGTTATTTACATTACCGTTTCAAAAAGTCCAAAAATCATGGATATCATAGAGAAAATGTGGGAAATCATGGTTGGCTGCCCAAAACCTGGCTTTAAGAACATTGAGGAGGCTCGTTACCAATTACAATATCAAATATCCTCGAGAAGAAATCAACCAACTCTGGTAGTATTGGATGATGTTTGTTCTAGATCTGACCTTCGAAAATTGCTATTTGATGGACAACATTACAAGACTGTAGTAACCACAAGGGATGTAAACGTTATCTGTAAACAGCACAATGCACGGGTTTACCAGTTACCATTTTTGGAAGAGGATTATGCCCTGTCACTTTTCTGCCACTATGCTTTTGGCCAGCTTACCATTCCAGGTTCCCATGATGAAGAACTGGTCAAACAGGTAGCCTGCTTCTCGTGTGCATCATTTAAACCCACCATTCGATTCAATGGTATTGTTGTCTGAACTCTTAATTTACTTGTACTCATCTGCAGGTGCAGGCAGAGTGTAAAGGTTTGCCACTTGCTCTTCAAGTAATTGGTAGCTCTTTGCGTGACGAGCCCTCCCCTGTTTGGCAAATTGCTAAGAATAAGCTTTCAAGAGGAGAAACTATATCTAGTTATCATGAAGAGGAGCTCCATGAACGCCTGAAAACAAGTATAGATGTGTTGGAGGACGATGCAAAGCAGTGCTTCTTGGACCTTGCTGCATTTCCACAAGGAAGTACCATTTCTGCAAATGCATTGTTAGACATTTGGGTGTATGTACGTGGAATGGATTGGGATGATGCTTTTATGGTTTTATGGGAATTTGCAGCTCGCAGTCTGTTGGAGTTGAAGAGAGATCCATGGTAAGGAGCAGTGGTCACTTCAACAAATTTTCAATATGTTTCTTGTGCTTGATATTGAATTCCCTTATGGCATGGTGTTTGAGAAGATATTTTGAAAAGAAAAGTTCAACTTGAACCGATAAAAATTTGATACTAATCTGATGATTAAGACATAGTCTAGGACTTGTGAGCTTAATATTACGATTGCAAGGAAAATCCACCGAGTTGTTAAACAGGCATTCATTTATTAAAAAATGTAAGTTAAGTCCTTTAACCACAGTTTATAAATTTATGATATTTCTGATGAACATATTTTTGTAACATCTGATGCTAGGTGCCTAGGGATCACTCATGGCTGCGCATATGGATTGTCATTTTCCCAACATGATGTAATGAGAGATTTGGCCCTGTATTTGGTGAAACAAGACAATATAATTCAGTGTAGTAGGCTGTGTATGCCTGAAAAGCATGAAACTATTCCCTCAAAGTGGCATAGAGTCGATACATCTAAAGTTCAGATTGTTTCCATACACACAGGTGACAACTATGGCTGTTATTTTAGATTTTAAAATATATGCCTCGTCCAGATCTAAAACATTGAATATTTTTCATTTCAGTTACTGTGAAAATATGGGCTAAAGAAATTTTTGAAGACTTAACTGTAGCATTGATTTCAATATTTATTGGGAATAAATAGGCACAGTGGATGAAAAACAATGGCCACAAATGGAGTTCCCAGAGGCGGAAGCATTAGTTTTGTGTTTCACTGCAGGAAGCTTTTATATTCCTACATTTCTGCATTCAATGAAGAAACTGAAGGTTTTGACAATCCAAAATTACAGTACACAAAGAGCTGCACTCAATGGACTAGATGTTTTTAATGCACTTTCTCAGCTTAAAACTCTCGAACTTGAAAGATTGCTAGTTCCTCCTCTGTATGACTACTCATATTGTCTGGCAAATCTAGAGAAGCTATCCCTGAGTCTATGCGAGGGGCTTGGTAACATGAATGAATTAGGTAGGGGTGAATTTTTCAGCTTTCCAAGGCTCTTGGAAATTAATGTTGATCACTGCAGTGATCTGGAGGAGTTACCGAAAGGAATATGTTCTTTGAGTTCCCTGAAAAGGTTGTCAGTGACAAACTGCCACCGGCTTGCAAATTTACCTGATGAGTTGGGGAATCTTAGCATACTTGAGGAGCTAAGACTGTCTGCATGTGCAGACTTGACAGAACTGCTACCCTCTATCGCCAATCTTCAACAACTAGAATTCCTTGACATCTCGTTGTGTGGGTGTTTGAAGTGGTTTCCAGATGGATTTCATAAGCTATCAAGTTTGAAGAAGTTGGACATGAGAGAGTGCTGTAAACTGAGACAGCTCTCCAAAACACTAGGAGAACTTCCATCTCTCAAACATGTGATTTGTGATAAGAATAATGAACATCAGTTAATCTCTATAAGTAAGGCCAAGTCCACGAGTAACCTTACTGTTGAAGTTGTTGAAGAAGCATTCAGTTTGGACTGGCTACACTAGAGACCAAATTACAAATTTACACACTCTGTGTATGTTCAGTTAGAAGCAGTAGCCAGTGTTTTCAAGTATCAACAATGTTATCGAATGGAATTTTGAATTATCTTTGATGGTTTCAGAATTTGTTCACTGTACAATAGAAATATGAATAATTTATTTTTTGGGAATGTAGATTCTCGGGGTTCATTGTACAGCATTTATGAAGTCCTTTTGCTCTAAATAATTTTTCAATGTGAATCAGATTGCAAAGGAATTCTCATTAAAGGTTTAAACAAGTGATGGAAAAATACTTGCATACTCAATGATCATTGTTTTTTGATTTTCTGTTTAATAATTATTTTTCTTAATTTTTAAATTATAACCCTGGGAATTCGCAGCCCAGAAACCTGGATCAGCAATAGCTATGAACAGTATGATCAAGCACAGGGCAAGCCCCTATAACCCCAGGGATTCGCACATGGGTCACACCCCATAGATCGTGAGTGAACAGGGAGTTAAAGCGGGTGGCAAATCATACACTTGAGAGGCAGGAACTGCACTACTACTTGAGCTAACTCAAGGGGCTCAAGGATCATTGTTTTTATTTTGATTAAAGCTGGTTTATTTTACAATGATTAATACAAAAGAACGGGTGAATTGGTATCACATCCCAAGAATTTGCCGCAGGTTTGTTTCTACAGATATAAACTCAGAGAGAAAATTGGTCAAGAAAATCTGAGCCCCAGAGTAGCAGAAGGGTCAAGGGCACAAAACTGATGAAAAGGATAAATATCAAAGTTACAAAACTAGCACAAGTGAAGGCTGCTAAGGACCATCATAATACAATCAAATCAAAAGTGAGAAATACTAGTCATTTCACCAGAGTATCCAATGGGAAGAGAAACTTGCAAATGGCTTTCAAAAAGTAGAGAAATCTGCTAGAAGTACCTATACATACCTCTACAAGAGATGTAAGACAAAGTACATTCAAAACCTTAAGGTAGTTATTGGTATGCTCATAGCATTCAAATTTTGCCCACTTGAATATAAAGAATTGACCAAATCATTTCTGGCAATTGGAGAGACTCAGTCGAAACATGAGGCATATTGCTTCTGAAATTGCAAATCACATGGATTAAAACAGTTTTTTAGTTATGCAACAATTTCTGAATTCGGTCAATGAAGCTCAGTAGCAGCACAAGTGGAGCTACTCCATCCCAAATATGTCAAGCTACTTAGTGGGTTTCTATACAAGATTGTAATAGATTTGAATGAGTTTGTGGTGGAAACCCATGTGTATGCGGTTGTGCTTAGACATGAGTTGAATGGTAAAATCCACAATAGCAGTAGCCTTTTTCCATCACAAAAAACTTGATGCCAACATGAGATTTTCTGATTGTGGGTCTCTGGGTGAGTACTTTAATAAGTAGTTTTCTGGCAAAGTAGATAGGATTCCTATTGTGTAGAGAATAAAAAATCTTTCTGAGTTCTTCAAGTCCATGCGAGAAAGAATATTGAGAAGGCACAACTAATTGTAATTGCAAATAAGCACAAGAAAAAATCAACCAGCTCTGGTGGTCTGACGCTTGGCCTCAGGCCAAACTGCAAAAAATGTTATGTGAAGGAAAACTGAAACTGAAAAGTAGCTAAGATTCTGGAAAGCACCAGACAACAAACGACTATCCCAAAGAAGCCCAATAGGTGCATTTGTATATTGCCATTGTTGCAAGAGGGGGTATGCTCTTTCACTTTTCTTCCACTGGGCCTTTGTTGAACCTAATTCCAAGTTATATTTCTTAATGGTATTTTTGTGTCTAACATCCAGAACCCAGAGAACTCTTACAGTTGTGCATATGAACTATCATTTTATAACCACAAAGTCTTGAGATGTATGACAAAGGGTGATATATTTATTGTAGGAAGCTGTAGATCACTCATTCAACAAAACAGATTATTTCTGGTCATAGGTTGCCAACATGGCTAATATTTTTATAGATTGTAACATGTGCGGTATGGCTTTGCTTTTCCCCCAAACTACAAAAAATTGAATACTTATCGCTGCTGAAGATTTAACCATAGCAATGACTTCAACATTTGTTGGGAACATGCAAGCACAATGGCTGACAAACAATGGCCGCAAATGGAGATTTGAATTTCTTTTTAATCGGCAAATGAATTTGCATTCCACAATGTTTGGGTGCTATAAAAAATAGAAGGATCTGATAATCCATAATTACAGTCATGAGGAGCCAACTTTATTGGCTTACTCCATGATTACCATTATGAGTTACATACCAGAATCTGGAGTTTGCTCAATATTATAAGGCACAAACTGACAGAAGAGAACTATGGTCTATGCTTATTAAAAAAATATTACTGGTACACAAAAGTGGGTTTAATTGTACTTGGACTCTTCATCATTTTCCTTTGATGCCTATGCTGTTCATTTCTCCACGGTGTGATTAACTGCATTTCCACATTTTGTAATCTCACAAATTTCAATGTTTCTGGGATATCTCCAAAATGAATGATGACCTGAAATAAAGTTCAAATGTTATTTATTATTAAGATAACACACTCTAGGTCCCGTTCATGGGTTTGCTAATCATCCTTCACCTTCTTCTAAGTGCTTTAATATAAAACAGACACCTACTCCTATCGGGATGTAGAAATTGATTTTTAATGGGACATTGTTGTGGAATCCAAATTTGGGATAAGAGATAATTCAGGCCACCTAATCAAGGTGGCTTCTAAGAAAATCAAGCCTATAACAGACCGTGAGGTAGAGGTGGAGGCTCTTCTTTTGGGATTACAAATGGTAAAATCATGGAAATTAGAGAGGTGCTGAGTGAAGGAGATTCCGAGGTCATCATTCTCTCTCTTGGAAATTTCCACTTTGGGAACTGGAGAATCAAAAGTGTTCTTAGTGAAAGCACAGTTGATATTTGGTAGCTTGTCAAACTTCACAATCAATTATTGTTACAGCGAAAGAAGAGAATCATCGATCTCCTTTCCAATCAAGGAATAGACCAAGTTGAGAAATTAATCATTAGTGATAAAGTGAACAGATGGTTTGGGCCTTAAAGAAATTTGGAGCTTGTGAGATATACTATACCATTTTAATATTGTTCATCACCATTCAACAGGAGAGCTTGACATTCACTCTCATCATTAGCACATGCCACCTCTACGCATTGAATGAAGTATGAACAACTAACTATCTAGCTTCTCTTGTGTTCAAACTAGCTTTTTAATTAGCACATCGCTTCCTCTTTTGTTCATGCTTGCCTCTAGGATTTTCATCTAATCCTCACGTCATTTCTCCATGGAGCCATTAATCAGTCTTGGAGGAAATAAATATCAAGTGGCTTGTTGGGTGAGATTTGGGAGTCCGGAATGAAGAAAATCTTCTTCTTTCAAGGTGGCGATAGGCTGGAGGTGATTAAGGAAGTCTTGCTTTCAAATTTTGTTGAGAGAGCTTTGAGGCATGTTGTTGATTATGATATATCATCCACTTCCCTTGGCAACATTTATATTATAACAGGAGATAAGGAAATGACAAAGGCCATTGGGAAATATTATGTGTTGGAGAAACACAAAGTTGCTTGATTGAGGTTGTGGATAGAAACAAGCCAGTTCAGTTGCAATCACTACCATGTAAAGGGATGGAGTTCAGGGATTTGACCTGTGTTGGCACGGCCAGAGGAATTGAGTCCCGGATGACAGCATGGATTAAAGAAGTGGCAGTCATCCAGGGTTTTCTATGCAGGTTGAAGGAAATAACAAGCCTACCATATGTGATGAAATTATTGGCCCTATATACAGTTGTTCTCAGCAGGAGTGTTTCAATCTTACAAAGGTGGATAAAGCTATCAAATTCCTACAGTGACAGATGGGATTGGTGATGCAAGAGGATGGCCCGTACAGGTCCAAATCTTTCTGTGCATAGAAAGGGAACCTTTGGTATTTTATTTTTTTTCTGAAGTCATTGTAACTGCTCTACTATATTATCAGTAAATAGTAATAGCGTGTCAAGTCTGTGTCCATCCAAGTTCCTAATTTTCATTTTCAGTAGATGAAGTAGAGTTCAGGACTTTAGAGTTGAGAGGTAATGATACTTTGTCCTGTAAAATGTAAAGTCAAAATGTATTTTGGAACATATACAAATCTTTGATCTACCTAGTAGCTCCGATTGTAGGCTATTTTGAATTAATATTTCAATATATTAGAATAGAATTGGGGAGGTCCCTTACCTGTCATTTGAATCATCAAAATTACAAAAACAAACTCTAGGGATTTTTGTTATATATTTGTAATGTCCCCTTCCTAATTTTCCCTAGAATCGTAATTGCATAAAATTAGGGTTTGAGTTACATCTTACCAAGTAAAATTTCTCTTTAAATAATTTGATCCTGCAATTATAACATAAGAAACACATACATATATATGTATATGTATGCATACTTCCAATTATTAGGGCTAGACAAGATCGCATCACTTTCATTTAATATCAATAATATTATACAAACACATTAGAGTTTGGAGGAAGAAAATGATAGATCTGCGCAAAGCCATATCTACACTAAGCCCAAGACTGGAGATAATGCCAAAGCCCTCTTGGCCTCAGTGGGCAGTCAATATAGACATCCACCAAGGTGGCCTACTTAGTGGGTTGCTTGTACCTGATTTCCCTATCAATGCTCATCCCTTGAAAGACAAATGCCATCATGCAATCTCCACCCTCATTATGGTTGAGCCCATTAGAATTATTTGCTATAAGTGTATGTATCTCTTAAACCTAAAAAAGGATGTATTACATGTATTATGATTATATTATTATCTAATTTGATTGCAGGCTGCAAGAAAGGCTTATCTCATCTTAAGAAAGGGACATTGCACATCATTGCAGAGTTGGACGAGGTTGTAAGGCGGATTCTAGGTTCTTCTATCTAAGCCCAAGACTGGAGTGATTGTTAAAGCCTTCTTGGCCCTAAGAGCCAGTTATATGGTCATCTCTAGGGTGGCCTACTTAGATAACCCTCTTATCACCCTCCTCTTACACCCCTGATCCTTCCTACAAGATGGATCTCAGACAGTCGACATATTGTGTATTCTATCAAATGAGTATACACTTAAGCATTCTCTATTTATGCATAAGCAACACACACACCACAAGTGATTGTGAGAATGATAGTGCTTAGAAGGGTAGATCTGAAATAATATCAGACTGCTGTACTTTGCCTGATCTGAAGATTAATTCCTTTGATGTATTTTCTGTTAGACTTCTATGAGTTGATCTGGGATTTATTTCCTCTTCTGTTGAATGCTTCAATCTCCTTGATTGGTCTTTCCTGATTTATTTGTGTTTTCTTGCTGATTGTTTTCGATCTGCTGAATGTCTCTTGGTATGATTGTACTTCTGTGATTAGTTGATGTTCCATCTGTTGATCATTATTGCTTCTGCTCTTTCCTTCAATACCTTTCTTCAATCAAGTCTTCTACGTTTATTTCTCTATATCACTTTGAAGAGGGATGACTATGGGAGGTTGCTGTCCTTAGAAGATGGTCACACCTTTTCATAATCAGGCCTCTTCCTAAACAGAACCGATCGCTGCCTTATTTGTTTACTGATCACCGACTTTAATTTGTTCATTTATTGTTAATAAACTGGCATCTATAATAAGCGTTGCCTGAGTACTAAATCGCTGCACATATGAATTACAGCACTCATTAAAACAATGATTGCTGTCTTCTGCTCTTTTCTAGGATATTCACTGCCTGCCCTCCTAAACTAGGTTGATTCAGATCATATTTATATATGAATTTTCCCTTTCATACAGGAGTTAGCTCCTAAATATAGGTGGCCATTACTTCAATAGCATCTTATATAGTCGGTCGTCACAAAAGCAACTAAACTTTATTTAATTTATTTTTATCTTGGCCTTAATCATGAAGAAGTCAGCTATCTTGCATACTTGTTAATTATAAACCCCAGGTCGGCTTCTTATCCCTTTAGCCATTCGTTTTCGGCGCTGTGATTTGTTTTTAACTTTTAGGCAGGGCACGACACTATTTGAGTTTGAAACTTGTTATGGTAAAGATTGGTACACATACAATTCTCCTTCATGTTTGGGATCTGCAATAATTAGGCTATCATCATGCATTGACTAGCTTGTAAGTTGGTGTGCTTTTGCATGTGAATTGGCAAATAACTTTATCCTTACCCTATTCTATCATTACACATCCTAAGAGTTTGGACTTGTATGCTGAATCTCCAAGCATCACGTTAGTTCAGATCTGAAAGTGTGTAAGTTGGTATACTTTTTGCATATAAGTGGGCAAATAACTTTACCCTTGCTCTATTCTATCATTGCACAGCTACATTGCTGAACCTGATACTGATCCTGGTTTGAGTTTGTAGATCTGGTTCGTGGGTTTGGCTAAACATTTTTCCGGGATTTGGGTTTGTCAGAAAAAAGGTGTAAAAATAAAAAATATATATATATAAACAGTCTGTACATTTATCTGCACTAATAAATGCTGTTCAATGTTTATTAATAGCAATAATAAATATGGGAAGCCCTCATACATCAAATTATCGTGGATGTTGCAGCAATTCCAACAGTAAATAATGCTGGTATATTGTGACAGGAGATGCAACTAGCAGATTAAATGACAATAAACTATGAAACCATTACATATCCAAATAATATAAGTTTATAATTGATATCGCAGCAAGATACAACAAAAGCCTTCAATTATTAATAATTTGGCCAAATCACATAACCCTACAGGAACTCGCAGGCAAACCAAACCAGTAACCAGATCTGGTGCGAACCAGACCCAGATCCGGCCTGGCAGTAGGTGAACCCAGTAACATTTTTGCACATCCCAAGAGTATGTACTTGTCTGCCGAATCCCCACTCACCACCTAAGTTCAGATATACCAGTGTGGAATTAGCCCAAAGCACTTCTGCATGCATGGATCTAATCCTCAAACTTTTAAATTAAATTTCTAAAATTGGTCTCATGTTTTCTTGTCTCTCACTAGCCATGATGATTCGACTAGAGCACAAATTATTTCAAACTGCATGCAAGAAGTGTATTTAAGGACTAACCTTAATTCATTTGAATAATCTAAGAGGAATCTAGAATATCGATAGTGAAAAGATTAATGTTACATGAGCATCCTAGGAGCATAAGCTCAAGAAGAAACCAACCAACTCAGGTGGTATCGGGTGATGCTAGTTCTTTATTTGGCCTTCGAAAATTGCTGTTCGAAGTTGAACATTTCAAGACTCTAGTAACCACCAGAGATGAAAGCATTATGCAAAAGTAACACAATGCACACCCTTCACTAGCTACCTTAGTTGCAAGAGGGAACATAATCTGTCACTTTCTGCACCTACGCCTTTGGCCAGCCTACCATCCCAGCTATACATGATAAAAAACTGGTCAAATAGGTAGCCTGCTGGCAGCCCAACCTAGCTTCTTTCTATGCTTCAGCTAAATCTGGCATCGTATTCAATGATATTTCTGCTTTAATTTAATTCTGTTTATGTGCATGTACAGGCAGAATGGAAGGGTTTGCCACTTGCTGTTAAAGTAATCGGTAGCTCTTTTTGTGATAAGCCATCCTTTATTTGACAAGTTGCTATGAATTATAAAGGAGAAACAGTCTTCTTCTTATAAATAGGAGCTTCATGAATTCTTGTAAACAATTGGTATAGATCTATTGGGGAAGATCCAAAGCAGTTCTTCATAAATCTTGCTGCATTCCCACAAGGACTAACCATTTCTGCCAATCCATTGCGTTAGACGTTTTGGTGTATGTATGTGGAGTGGATTGGAATGATATTTTTATGGTTTTATAGGAATTTGCACTTTGCAGTCTGTATGACTATAGTTTCCCAGAAACCAGCAACCTCTCGATTTGAAGAGCTCTAAGCTCAGAAAGTGCATTAAAACCATAGAGTCCATTGTTTGTGGCTCTTCAAGTGCTGTAATTATGGATCGTTCCGTTTCTTGTGTTAAAAAGTATTGGAATGCATTATCCTCTTGTAGTTAACTTCAAAACTAAAGCTTCTGCCTCAGGGAACTCCATTTCTAGCCATTGTTTTTCATCAATTGTGCCTACATATAATTCCAAAATGGCAAAATCATTGCTATAATAAAGCCTTCAAAATTCTCTTCATTCAATATTTTCACAGTAAATGAAGTGAATATTCAACATTTTGGAATTAGATGGAAGATTATAGATATACGATGTGGTATGCACATTTTACTAACAGACTTTCTGTATCAGTCCCCTATTTGAATGGAAACCATTTTAGCTTTACATGGATGAACTTTTAGCCACTCTGAAGGAATCTCTACTTAGACTTGTTGACCTGTTTCACCAAATATAGGATCAAATCCCTCATTACATCAAGTTGGTTAAAGGATATTTCATATGTGCACCCATCAGTGACCCTTAGGCTCCTGACGTTAAATGTTTTGAAAATACGTTTGCTGGATATATTAAAACCTGTGTGGTTAAAGGATCTTGCTTTCTTCCAAATGAACACATGCGTTACAACTCAGGGTGGAATTTATTTGCAATTTAGTATCTTTAAGCTCTCCCTAAAAGGCTAAAACCAAACATAAATCATGAGAGAAGTTTCAAACTTCTGTAAGGTCGAGCTGAGATTCTGTACCACGTATCTTTTCAAACCCCCTTCCATAATGGAAATTCAATAACAAGCTTAAGAAAGATGATGAAGATAAAAAATTATTTGTCAATTTAACAATGATCCTTACCAGGTATCTCTCTTCAGCTCCAACAGACTGTTAAGTGCAAATTTCTATAAAACCATTAAAAACCCTCCCAATCCATTCCACACCCAAACATCTAACGCAAATTGGAAGAAATGGTTACTCCTCGTGGTGATGCAGCAAGATCCATGAAATACTGCTTTGGATCTTCCCCTGCAGATCTATACTAGTTTAGAGAAATTCATTAAGCTCCTCTTTATAATAAGAAGACAGTTTCTCCTTTCATAACCGTGTTCTTTGCAATTTGTCAATTAATGGTGGGCTCATCACATAAAGACTTTAACAGCAAGTGGCAAACGAAGATTTCAATGTCGAATCCGGCAGCATATATACCGTGCTCCAAATTTTGTTTTTAATTGCATGTGCGTTTCTGGATTTGATTGTGTGTTTGTTTTTAGCATCGAGGATCACACTCCATGATCCATCATCAAGAAGAGAGAGTGCCAAGAATTGTAAAAACAAAAGAAGTAGACCAAGTAAGGGAAATCTGATAGTATTAATTTGTTTTTAATATCAAAATTTAATTCGGCAGACTTTATCGGCTTCTCTAAAAAAAATTATTTAAAATTTCTAATTTAGTATATATTGAATATATAATTTAAAATAATTTCATAATTAATATGTTTTAATATATATATATACACTCAAACGTATCTAATCTTTGAAAAAAATAGGCAGAGATGATTTTCTCACATTTCCTAGGATTTCAAAAATTAATGTGGACTACTACAGTGTTCTTATAGAGTTGTCAAAAGGAATCCATGTTTTGAATTTGTTGATTTTTTGGTTGGTCATTTATTCTTATCAACTTGTAAAGTTCCTTGATGTGTTTGGGAAGCTTGGTAGACTTGAGCTACTAAGATTGTGGGTGTGTGCAACATTGACAATGCTGCCAACATTTATCTACAACATTCAACAATTAAAAATTTCTACATCTCTCCTCTTGGATTTGATGACCTATCAAGGTTGAAGAAGCTAGACATTGATATAGTTATTTGTTCAACCCCACAAGCCCATGAAGCATTTGGAAGCAAAATATTTATGACATTTGAAGAGAAGAAGCCATGATTAATGTTATGCAACCTTGAGAGAGAATTGATCCAAAGAATAAATGAATGACTTGTTTAATAGAAAACAAGAGAAACCTAATCTAAAATTAGTAACCTAAAATTAGCTTAAAGAACTAAAGATTAAGTCAACTGAGCGAAGCTATTATTAGCGTAATCTAATAAAAGAAAAAATAGCTAAGTTTATCTTAAGTGAATAAAGTAATTAAAGGACCTAATTATATAAATATTTAGATGATTGTCATAATTATTACAACACCCTCTTTTAAGATTAAACTAGGGATAAGATAAAGAACTAATGATGAATGCAAAGATGTAAGCATGAATGAGTCCCAACAACAAGGCCTGATTAGGCACCCATGTACAAACCAACACAACTTTGACAAATAGAGAAAAAGAGAAAAGGAGAAAAAACTAATCTCCAAAACAGAAAAAATAAATGCAAAAGAGTCCATGTGACAAGAATGAAGGATTCAAGATGTCCGCCTAAAACCTAAACCAATTATATAAGTACAAAGAATGTCCCTCTATAAGATAGAGAAAATCAGGATAGGATCCCTACCAATGAGGAAGTAGCTCTTGTGCCGATGATGAATGTGTAAAGACAAAACAAGATCAACTATCTAGAAACACCATTTCTTCTCTTAGCAATGAATAATTATACTAGAGATTATAAAAGCTGCTCTAATAAACTAGAAGAAATATGAATCCAAAACCAAACTATGTGTGCCTCTAGAAACTAGTCAAATGTCACCATATCCATGAAGGATGATTATGCCACAAACCAATCAAGTGCATGCCTTATCAATGTAGAAGGTGGCAATATAGGAATTCACAAAAACTAATGTAGAATAATCTCCATGGGTGATGAAGATGAATTGGAAACAATGATGAGGTTGTCAACAAAAAAGGAGATGAATGGCATTTAGATAATCCTCCTGATTTACAATATTAGACTCAACAAATAAAGATGATGTGTAAGGATATGAGTCCTAAGCAGTTGTGTCTAGATGAACAATGTCTTGTTGCACTAAATCAATGCGAGCAATGCATGTGCCAAAGCCAATCTAATCAAGATTAACAAAAAATGTTGAAGATTAAGTTGGTGTCACAATATGAGGAGTGAGAGATGAGACAAGTCTCTGACCCATCTAGACATGAAAGGCTTGTGATATGTTCAAGTATGCCAAAAATACCATGATAATAGGGTATATAATCAACATGTGCAAGGAGAATGAGTCTAGCTACTACATTATCCTCTAAAAATGGGGAGACACAAGGGTCTCCATAGATCTCCCAAAGGTGAGTCTAAAGTGTGTGGGGACAATCAATGTCCAATAAAGAACACATAGTGCAATCATTAAAACTATAACCAATCACCCCTACAATATGGTCATTAATGATCTTCCAAGCATACTTACCCCTCTCTAGGGCTAGTTGAAGGAGTCCATATTGATAAGCTAAAAAAATCAAGCCGTGTGAGATGTGTCAAGATGACCTTTTGCCAAAACTCTTAATTGACCTTTACCAAGCTAATAATAAAATAATGTATAGAAAAACCCATGATATCTCCTCAAATGAAATTATCAAACTCCAAAAACCTCGGTACATATAAAGCAGATCAAATAAAGCTCTCTCCAATAAACATATCCATTCCAAGTACCAAAACATCCAAATAGTGGACCAGATAATAAAATCACGTAAATCTAAATAAAATATACCTTGTGCAAAATTTGGGAAAAAGTGCATGTATAGATGTTTTTTTTGTACCTATAAAAAGAACCTAGATTTTTTTTTTCTCCATGATGAGCCAATTTTCCTCCTCAAGGTTTGATATCTCAAAAAACGAACGTAAACTTAGCATATCTCATGCTTTGATAACATGAGGGAGTTATTTGCTCATCCACACAAGCTCATGAATCACCTACAAGAAAAACACCTATCACATCTAAAGAGATGAAGCTATGACCTTGAGAGAGAATTGATCCAAAGAGGAATTTGATATGTAGATTAAGACTATACATGAATTGAATATATAAATGAATGAATTACTTGCTTTACAGAAAACAAGGGAAACCTAATCTAAAATTAGTAAATTAATATAAGCTCAAAGAAATAAAGACTATCTCAATTAAGTGAAGTTGTTAATAACTTAATCTAATAAAAGGGGAAAAGTACATAAGTTTACCTACGTGAATAAAATAATTAAAGGACATAATAATACAATAGATAATGTTATAATTACTCCAACACAAGTGAGGGAGTGTTGTAAATTGACATAGTTTTTAAAAAATGTAGACCTCCTAATCATGTGGTTTTCCCTAAGAACAATGAGTAATGGATGATATCCTAATGAAATGAAAAAAAAATATTGTCAAACTTGTTAAAGAACCATTCTGTTTGGATCAACTTTACTATTGACCATTTTACATTTTCTTCTACTATACACTTCTCTCCCCACTTGTTCAGTTACTGAAATAGTGGAACAACATTTGCAAGTGTCTACTTTGTTATCCAACTAAAATTTCAAATAAATTTGATGGTCTCAAAATTTAGTTTCCCTATAATATAGCAATAAGAAACTAGATTTTTGGGGTTCAATGTACAATATTTGTAAGTGCATCTTTTTGTGAATTATTTGTCAATGTGAACTTGGCTACAAAAAAATTGTACATGAATGATTGAGACAATGGATAAAAGAGTGTTTGCAGGCCTACAAGTGCAAGGTCAAGGAGCAATGCTTCTATTTCTATTTTGATTCAAAGCTTCTCAAAATCAATTATTACAGTTATTCAATCAAAACATAGAGGTGGAATGGTATCATTCTCCAAGAATTCAAATAGGAGTGTCCTTCTAGGGACTGACATACAATGGTTGTGCCCCGCAATAAATCTTTGCCTTAAATATTAGAGGATAAAAAACCTATTAAAATAAAAAGTATCGAAATTTACAAACACAAAAACATTCAAGTCCCAAGAGAACAAATTAGTATATAATCATATCAACACAAATAGAATCGCAAGCCATTAGAGAATACAACAATATTATTAAAAGTAACCAATGCTTTTCAAGTGGTAAACAAATGCAAGACAATCAACTCTCAACCAATATAATTTGTTTTGTATTCAAACCTAGAGGACATGTAAATTTTATTTTTTCCCCATACTTTTTCTAAAATTCTCATGAATATTGTAATTGTGAAAAATACATTCCAAATACATTTCTCAATTAATTTTATTTCTAATCTGGGACAATGTTTAGATGCAGTTATATAGCTATGGATGAGAATATTTTGTACATAGTTGGGGTTGTGTACTAATGCTTCCTTGTACCTATTCTTTGTTGAACACACATCAGATGCTCAGAGAGAGAGGTGGGGGGGCTGGGCAATCGATGAATTAACATAAACCAATACTCACAAACTAACTTCAATACTCACCACATAAAACAATAAGCAAGTAATAAACATAACCAACAACAAATGAACACCCAAATTTTATATGTGGGAAACCTAAATTGGGAAAAACCATGGTGAGCACTTGTCCACAAGGAATAATTCAATGATGTATAGTTGTGATTAAAAAATATGATAGGAGCTCACTACTTCAAACTTACAACTAGAGGCTCACTATCAATACAACAATGAATACAAAAAATATTCCACTACTCTAAGCTCGCAAACAGAGGCTCGCTGTCAAATTAGTAAGATACAACAATAAATTTGCATAGCCAAGACTTACTGTCTTAGGAACATACAAATATTTATAGGAATAAAGAAATATTCTCTTAATAATGCAGTTGATTTGCACAACTCGGTCAAACTTAGCAACACATTGTTACTCCCTTTTCTTCGCTATCATTACCACTGAACTCTTCTCTACTAACTATAAATCTTTGTGTCAGTTTGCACACTGTTCACTTGCTTCACACCTTAGATTTTTCCAAAGCATAAACTGTACTTAAATACAAGATAGTTCATTGGAGATTACAACAAAATAGGCCATTCCAAAGGGTATTATAATTTAAGTTAGAAGTTGGCCTAGTCAATAGAAAAATGCAATAAGGTCCTATCCTAGAAACACCTAGACCAAAATATAGAGTGGGCCCAAATAGATAAGAGACAAACATTAAATACATAGGCCACTCAAAGCACAAACCCATATGAATAAGAGGTAATCATTAAATACAATACTCTAGACCTAAATCAAGAAGCATGACCCACTCCAAGAGAGAGAGGGAATATGAACACCCTACACAGCCCAAAGCTAGATCTGTAATCACTAGCACAATTAAATCCATCTCAAATGTGTAGACACATGTTGGCCAAATAACCACCTAATCTTGTCAACTGTATCCAGACCTCCACACACCATAGTAAGATCCAAATTCCATGTAAGAAAGACTAGCACATGTCAGTAGTCCATGCAGCTAGAAGTGACCACACTATATCTTTGGACCAGAACAACAACTAAATAGAATTACAACATTGGATAATATAGTTTTCAAAATACTATGAACAACTTCCAAAACACCAGAGAATGTCACCACAACCAAAAAAAAAATTTGAATATATTTGCATAAGTTCCAACACACCTTCAAGCTTGATCTCAAAGTAGAAACCTTCCAAAAAGCACAAAATTAAGCACTGTTACCTACAACTACAAAAAATTTGTATGACACTAATCACTCAAATACAATTCATATCACATAACACTAAAGCATTGTAGAACATTATCTTCAGAAGGTCCCAAGATACACAACTATCTTCTATGCACTTCTCTAAATATATACCGTGTTGTAACACTGAATACAAATTTATTTCAAGAACCACTATTCAGAAGGTTCAATACACAAACTTATTCCTCCAAGGATAGAAAAATAGAAGAATTTTGGACCACAATGTTTGAGCAACCACAAACACCTCGAGAACATAATTTTTAACATCAATGACAAAAAACAAGCAAACACATATTTCCAACACTATCCTCTTTGTCATTGATGGTAAATAACCACCAAAAAGTTGTGACAGAAATAAAAATATAACAATCACTATAAAAAAGGCATATTCCTCTACATAATTCAAGGTGAGTACTCTATCATTCACTTCATTTCTTAGTCTAGACAATTTTTCATATCTTAATTGGGCTGATTGCATACATTTAGTGTCTAGATCTATCTTACTTTTCTCATTAAATTAATTGGTTCAATTTCTTATTTGCATTTACACATCTTTAATCAAATCTTGCATTGCATGAAAGAGGACTTTATTGTGTGCTTCCTTGATGTAATTTGGGTTTAGCATTGGCATCGATTCATGTTCTTGGGTTTTTCTAATCTAACCTGGGTTATATTGAGAGTTATGTTTGGAAGCCCTTCTTTCTCTTATATTTTGAGTGTTAGTGTTGAAATGTTTAATTAATGAACTCATCTCACATAGTTTATATTGTTAGATTCATTAGTATCCATTTCACACCTAAACATTTTGGTGAACCTGACACATCTCCTCTTTTTTATTTTGGATTTAGATCCCTTGATCTCCTTTTTTGCATTGAGTTTTTACCTTGTTTTGGTGAACCCATCTCATTCCCCCTTTCCTTATTAATTTTTTAGTTAGATTTAGCTATATTTTTGTGGTTGGATCTTTCTTTTTATGTTCTTTATTAATGTTGATGTTTTGTAGCTTTGGTTGAATAAACACTATGAGTCAATACATATACATACACACACACACATATATATATATATATATATATATATATATATATATATATAGACACACACACACACACACACACATATACATATATACACATACATATATATACACATACATACATATACATACATACACTAATATTATGAGAGTAGATCAATTGTGATATATATGTATACATATGAATATATGTACACATATATATGTAAATATTAGAGAAATTAATATAATACTCAAGAGATATTATATATATGTATATGTATATATATGTATATATATGTATATATATAATCATAATTATCATTATATTAATTACATATTAATGAATAGAGATGTCTCATGAAGGGACATGTCTCTTCTTGGCTTATTCTCAATATAAATGCAAGAGATTATTGCATTTGGAAAACACATACAATGAGATAGTGATATTACATTTGCAATGATCCTAAAATATTAACGTGGTATCACAACCAAGTTGCAAATGTAAGAGAGTAGTTTATTGATGGTGAATGTGTGATTGTCTCAGAAAATACAGTCTTGGTACGAGGACCATATCGCACAAATTCACCATTGGAGTTTGCTAAATTTTGGATATGTTGGTGATAAACAAATTTAGAACAATCTCACTAAAGTGATTGGAGAGAAAATGTCAGGTTCAAAAGTTATGACGGATTGTGTATAGCTCTATGAATTTTTTTTTTTGTAAAAGAGCAAGGTTTCTTCTTTAAAAGCCTAACCACTTGAAGGAAGATCCGATCATATTGAAGGTTGTCATAGTGTATAGAACCTTTTGATATCGAAGACAAGTCATGTGAATAATTATGGTAATGTCCAAGAACGACGACATCATTTTGTGAATTTTCATATCGACTCACCTTACAAAATGAAATACTTGAAATTTATAAAAGATAAGTATTCCATTTTTTATTAATGCACATAATTTTTTAAGTTTGTAATTCATGTTATACAATGGGTTAGTAAAATCTTATATGCTTCTATCATTGGTATTTTTGGTTGAGATAGTTTAGACAACTATTTGTAATTTCTCTCTAACATACCTTCAAGATGGAAGCACAAGAAAATGTTGGAAACCGCAATTGAAACAATTGTTGTATTGTCATTGATGTCAAACCTTAATTGGTAAGACTGTTTCTACTTAGAAAAGTACTATATCTATTGAATTGTTGAGGAAGAGTGGGGCAAGGTTGGTAACAATAGCACCTAAGGAAAGGATAAGTTATCTTGATACTAGAAAGTGTACTTGATGATGTTGCACAATGATGAGATAATGTATTGTTTATCTTAGTAAAGTTGAAGACTAAACTGGTAGGCTTAACCGAGCAAAAATGAAAAAATCATGTTTAAGCCGAGTTATGACAAAGTTGACCGAGTTAGTGAATGCTAAGCAAAATCTAGTGTCGATCGAGTATCAGTAAATTGCTGAGGAAACAGTTCTAGTAGTGACTGAGCGTTTTACATGCAGACTGAGTGAATGATCACAGTATTGACCGAGCATCAACAATTTTATATTTGAAGAGAATTCATTTCAGGGAAAACATTGTTTGAATTCTTGGATTATGTAAACCGTGTTGACTTTATTTATTGATTATATGGAAGCATTTAATGCTTTGTAAAATGTTTTATTGTAAATCTTTATGAGATTTGAGATGATTCTAGAAGAGGAAATGAAGAACATGAAGCGGGTAGATTCAATGAATTTGACCTAACCTTAAGATCTACGAAGGAGATTAAGCGGCAAAAGAAAAGTTAACCTAACAGAGGAAAGTATTAAGGGAACCGAAGCATGAGATATGAGAATGCATAGGTGAAGGAGATGTTGGAAGAACAATAAGTTCTATTGATTGTATAAGCGAAAAGGCTGAAGGAAAAGTATGGTGATTGCTTGAAGGAAAGTTCTGAGCAGATCAGAGATGGAGATGACAAAGTTTCAAAGTCAGTAAACCAGCATTTGAGTACGAAATTGGATCTGATATTTGCAAAGTGAGTTGTATGTTTTCAGATCAATACTACTGCTACTTTCAAACCATTGTAACAGTCAAAATCCTTTTAACAGAGGTTGACCTAATAGTCATATGTTAAATCCTTTGAACAAGGTTGCATTCTAATGGAATGTATGTAAGTCCTTTGACCAAGCTCACTTTTAACAGGGTGATTGAAATCCTCTAACTGGGTCACACTTGATAGTGTGTATTGTAACCTTTGATAGGGTTGGATTTTAACCGAGCTCACTTCAAAAGAGTGAAAATAATAGTAGCATGTTACAAAGTGGTTTTTCCCATATTGGGTTTCCACTATAAATCCTGTTGTCATACTTGTGTGAATGTTTTGGTTTGAACATTTATGTATTTTGCAAGTTAGTTACAGCAAGGTAGTGGACTGCTGAGTTATATGTTTCTATTATTGAATCAGTGGTGACCGAGTTTGCTGTGGTTGCTTGATCTGATTTAAGTAAAAGTTTTTGAAGTTGTTTTATACATTAGGACCTAAGAACAACTGATTCACCCCCCCCTCTCTATTGTTCTAAATCATATTAACAATTGGTATCAGAGCTGTGTTGCTTATTGGTGTTTACAGAAAGAAAGTTTAAAGGGACTTGAAGCAAATGATCAAGATGTATAAGAAGGAGGTACTGAAGCTGAATAAGGAAAACTTCCCTGCATGGAAAAGATTGATGAAGCTACATGTGGCCAGTATTGGTGATTCTACAAAGTGCTACATTGAGCATAACTATGTCACACCTGTTGCACCTTTGACTGCCGAGGAAATGAGAGCTAAGCAAGAACACAACCAGGCAATGCTGGAAATTGCATCTGCCCTAAGCTATCCAGAATTTGAAGATGTTAAAGATTGCACAACTGCTAAAGATATGCGGGACACTCTTGCAAGGATCTATGGTAGTGATCAATATGTATTGAAAGCTAAAGCCGAGAGTCTCAGAGGTAAGTTTGATGAAATGAGAATGAATGAAGATGAAAACATTGCACAATATTGTGGTAGAATAAAAGAAGTTGTGAATGCTATTAGAGGAGCAAACGGAATTATTGATGATGAGACCATAATTGGAAAAGTGTTAAGAACTCTGCATCCTATATATGCTATTAAGATCTCAGCTATTCAGGAATCTAGATGTAACTCTGGAAATGTGCTTACTTTGGAAGGTTTGATCAGAAAGCTGACTGCTTTTGAACTGTCTAATTATGATAACTTCTTTGTTGGTAATCTTGGAAATGTTGAATCTATTTTTAAGTCACAGTTAGTCCTAAGAAGCCTAAGAAGGAAAAAGAAAGATGTAAAAGTGAAAGTGAAAGTGAAAGTGAAGATGACAGTGACACTTTTGATGAAGATCTTGAAGATCTAGAAGCTCTTATGGCTAGAAGATTGAGAAGAGGGAAAGGAAAATATAAAGGTAAACTCCCTATTATATGTTTTTCATGTAATAAAGTCGGCCATATAGCTGCTAGATATCCTGACAGGAAGGATAAAGATGAAGAAAGAAACAACAGACACAACGAAAGAAGAGATGACAAAAGCTACCGAAGGTACAAAGACTTCAAAGGAAAAGGTAAGAAATCCTGTTATATTGCTGAAGAAGAGACTAACACTAATAGTGATGATTTTGAAATTGAGGTTGTCTATGTTGCAATGAAAGATGAATCTGATGAGGATGAGAAAATTGCATTGATTTCCTATGTGAACAAGAATGATAAATGGATTATTGATAGTGGTTGTTCACATCACATGACTGGTGACAAGAGTAAGTTTGAGACCCTACATCATTATAAAGGTAAAAGTGTAACATTTGGTAATGATGCACCATGTTCTGTTAGAGGAAAAGGATTCATTAAACTAACTGATAAAATCCCTTGTGAAAATGCTTATTGGGTTGAAGGATTGAATTATAATTTGTTAAGTGTTGCTCAACTCAACAAGACTAGTTACCGAGTGGAATTTCATGACAAGAAAGCTAAGATATTTGATGCTACTGGAGAACTGATTGGAAGTGGTGAGCGGACTAGAGGTAATTTTTTCTATCTTGACCTATCTGAAGAAATATGTATGATTGCACAACTTGATGACATTTGGTTATGGCATAAGAGGCTATGTCATGTTAACTTTGACAATCTGGTAGAGATAAGTAAGAAGAAGAAAGTAAGAGGCCTACCTAGATTGAAGAAACCTGAGAATGTGATGTGCAAAGAATGTCAGTTAGGAAAAATGACTAAGTCAAGTTTCAAGAGAAAAACCTTTACTTCTAAACACATTTTAGATTTGGTTCATACTGACCTTTGTGGACCCATGGGTGTACAAAGTTACTGTGGTGCTAGATATTTTATTTTGTTTGTGATGATCATACCAGGATGATGCATGTAATGTTTCTAAAAGAAAAATTTGATGCTTTTCAATTCTTTAAGCGGTATTTGGCTAAAGTTGAGAAGGAGACAGGTAGGAACCTGAAATGTCTTAGATCTAACCAAGATGGAGAATTTACGTCAAATGAATTTAATTTGTTTTGCAATGATAGATGAATCAAAAGACAAATGTCTGCACCTATGACACCTCCACAGAATGGTATAGCAGAAAGAAGGAACAGATATATTTTGGACTATGCTAGGACACTATTGATTGAAAAGAATGTGGCACAAAATAACTGGAAAGAAGCTATAAGTACAACTATTTACACTCTTAATCGGGTACAAATCAAGAAAGGTACAAATTTGACACCCTATGAATTATGGTATGGGCATGCATCGAGTGTTAAATACTTTAGAATCTTTGGAAGCAAGTGTTACATATTGAAAGACAATAGGAATGGAAAATTTGATGCTAAAAGTGATGAAGGCATATTCCTAGGCTACTCCACAAAAAGTAAAGCTTATAAGTGTTTGAACTCTAACACTAACAAAATTGTGGAAAGTATGAATGTAAAAATTGATGAGTATGCAGAAAGAAATGAGGCTGATAGTAAAAGAGAACTAGAAGATTACAGATCTTTTGTGTACATTGAGGAAATAGAAGAGGCGGGTATCAGACCTGCACCTGATGCCGAGACTCGGGTAAGCAATGTCGAGCGACAGACAGATGATTTCGAGCGTTAGGAAAATAGTGCCGAGAGAGAACAAGAACATGCCGAGCTACATGATAATGCTACTGAGGATCAAGAAGAGGTTGCCAAGCATTCAGAAGCTGAATCTAACAATCTTGTTGAGGAACCTGATGAAATAGAAGAGAAAAATGTTGAACCTATTTTGGCAAAATATGTAAGAAGACATCACAAGCCTGAACAGATAATTGGAGATAAACATACTGGAGTTCAGACCAGAAGCAAGACCAAGGATCCAACATGTTTACTATGTGAATTTGAACCTAAGACAACTAAAGAGGCATTAGAAAATGAAGACTGGATACAAGCAATGAATGAAGAGATTGACTAGATTGAGAAAAATGAAACCTGGACTTTAGTGCCGAGACCTACAGATAAGAATGTTATTGGAACAAAGTGGGTATTTCGAAACAAGCTAAATGAGAAAGGTGAAATCACTAGGAACAAAGCTAGACTAGTATGCAAAGGCTACACACAAGAAGAAGGAATTGATTATGGGGAGACATTTTCTCCTATAGCTAGATTGGAAGGAGTAAGAACTCTGCTTGCATATGCTGCTTATAAAGATTTCAAGGTATATCAAATGGATGTCAAGTCTGCATTTTTAAATGCTATACTGGAAGAAGAAGTTTACATAGAACAACCATAAGGTTTTATTGACCCAAACAGAAGACATATGGTATGCAAATTGAACAAAGCTTTATATGGATTGAAACAAGCTCCCAAAGCATGGTATGAGCGGTTGCATAACTATCTGATACAGATTGGATTTTCAAGGAAAAATGACACAAGCAACCTGTATATGAAGAATGAAGAAGGAAGAGGTATTTTGTTGGCCAAAATTTTTGTTGATGACATTATTTTTGGTGGACAAGATGCATTGTGTAAAAGTTTTTCACATGAAATGCAAATTGAATTTGAGATGAGTATGTTTGGTGAGATCGAATTCTTTGTTGGTTTACAAGTATATCAAATGAAGAAAGGTTTTTTCATTACGCAGTCTAAGTATGTTAATGAAATACTGAAAACTTTTGGAATGGAAGATGCTAGACCAATGGGCACTCCTATGGTTACTGGACAAAATTTGTCTAAGAATGATGATGCTGCAGAAGTTAACTAGACCTTGTACATATCCATGATTGGAAAATTATAGTATGTTGTACACAGTAGACCTGATATTGCATTAGCTGTTGGGATTGTGGCAAGAATTTTTGCCAATCCTAAGAAAACACACATGATGGCTATGAAGAGAATTATGAGATATTTGAAAGGAACTACTAACTATGGCCTATACTATAAGAAGAATGACAAATTTGATCTGACAGTGTATACTAATGCTGATTGGGTAGAAAATGTAGATGACAAAAAGAGTACTAGTGGTGGAGCTTTCTTTCTTGGATAGAGCCTAGTCTCCTGGACAAGTAAGAAGCAAAATTGCATTTCCCAATCTACTGCTGAAGCCGAGTATGTTGCTGCTGCAGTAAACTGTTCAAATTTGATATGGATAAAACAATTGTTGATAGGCATGAAAGAAGAAATCACTGAACTTGTTATTTTCTATGACAACACAAGTGCTATCAATATTTCTAAGAATCCAGTGATGCACACAAATACAAAGCACATAGCAATCAAGTATCACTATTTGAGGGAACTGGTACAAGACAAGGAAGTCTGAATGGAATATGTGAATACAAAAGAACAATTGGCAGACATATTCACTAAAGCTTTACCTAAAGAAGCTCATGAGTACCTGAGAAGTCAATTAGGGGTCATTCCCCTAACCGAGGCTACCTAGACAAGCTAGGAGCACTGCATCAAATAAGCTACAAAAGAATATTTGACACATTGATGTAGAAGATTGTCACACTTTAGGACTGTCCTAGAGCTATGAAGAAGAAGCAAAGATAACAAATCAGTCATAAGCAAGATGACAGAGGGAGAAACACTATGTTGAATAGATATATCTACATCTGTTAGATGTATTTTTTTTTAGTTGCTACTTTGGCATTTTTGTCAAAGAGGGAGATTGAACTGAAATGATACCATAACACATGAATTGAAGAGTAGTAATGATGAACTGAAATGAAAGATAAGGATAGAGGGAGATCCAGATACTTCTAACGGTCACAGAAGTGAGATTTACTAATTCTAAATCAGAATGAAACTAAGGATATTATAAATTTTCTTTGATGGAAAGACAAGTTTTTGGATTGGTTGGTAATCCATGTGTTATTCAGGTAATTTCATATGGTGTTGCCATCAATGCCAAAGAGGGAGATTGTTGGAAACTACAATTGAAACAATTGTTGTATTATCATTGATGTCAAACCTTAATTGGTAAGATTGTTTCTACTTAGAAAAGTACTATATCTATTGAATTGTTGAGGAAGAGTGGGGAAAGGTTGGTAACAATAGCACCTAAGGAAAGGTTGAGTTATCTTGATACTACAAAGTGTACTTGACTATGTTGCACAATGATGAGATAATGTATTGTTTATCTTAGTAAAGTTGAAGACTAAACTGGTAGGCTTAACCAAGCAAAAAAAAGAAATCATGTTTAAGCCAAGTTATGACAGAGTCGACCAAGTTAGTGGATGCTGAGAAAAATCTAGTGTCAACCGAGTATCGGTAAATTGTCGAGTATCAGTAAATTGCCGAGGAAACAGTTCTAGTAGTGACCGAGCGTTTTACATGGAGACCGAGTGAATGATCACAGTATTGACCGAGCATCAACAATTTTATATTTGAAGATAATTCATTTTGGGGAAGACATTGTTTGAATTCTTGGATTATGTAAACCATGTTGACTTTATTTATTGATTATATGGAAGCATTTAATGCTTTGTAAAATGTTTTATTGTAAATCTTTATGAGATTTGAGATGATTCTAGAAGAGAAAATGAAGAACATGAAGTGGGTAGATTCAATGAATCTGACCTATCCTTAAGATCTATGAAGGAGATTAAGCGGCAAAAGAAAAGTTAACCTAACAAAGGAAAGTATTAAGGGAACCGAAGCATGAGATATGAGAATGCATGGGTGAAGGAGATGCTAGAAGAATAGTAAGTTTTATTGACTATATAAGAGAAAAGGCTGAAGGAAAAGTATGGTGATTGCTTGAAGGAAAGTTCTGAGTAGATCAGAGATGGAGATGCAAAGTTTCAAAGTCAGTAAACCAGCATTTGAGTATGGAATTGGATCTGATATTTGCAAAGTGAGTTGTATGTTTTCAGATCAATACTACTGCTTCTTTCTAACCATTGTAACAGTCAAAATCCTTTTAATAGAGGTTGACCTAATAGTCATATGTTAAATCCTTTGAACAAGGTTTCATTCTAATGGAATGTATGTAAGTCCTTTGACCAAGCTCACTTTTAATAGGGTGATTGAAATCCTCTAACTGGGTCACACTTGATAGTGTGTATTGTAACCTTTGACATGGTTGGCTTTTAACCGAGCTCACTTCAGAAGAGTGAAAATAATAGTAGCATGTAACAAAGTGGTTTTTCCCATATTGGGTTTCCACTATAAATCCTGTTGTCATACTTGTGTGAATGTTTTGGTTTGAACATTTATGTGTTTTACAAGTTAGTTACAACAAGGTAGTGGACTGTTGAGTTATATGTTTCTATTATTGAATCAGTGGTGATCGAGTTTGCTGTGGTTGCTTGATCTGATTTAAGTAAAAGTTTTTGAAGTTGTTTTATACATTAGGACCTGAGAACAACTGATTCACCCCCCCTCTCTGTTGTTCTAAATCATATTAACAAAAAATTCCATTCAAGGGAGAAAGAGCTTAGTGCTTACAAATGAATTAATGATTGAGACCAGATGTAGAGGGAGTCTGACATTTCAAAAGAAGATAAGAATTTGATAAACTTGAGCTTCGAAGGGAGCAGATGGTTTAGTCAACTTATGACAATCTTGATCATGTTGATTGAGAGGGAGTTCACTATTGAAGGTGAAACACTCCAGAGGTAAACTTGGTATAATTGATTATTATACTAATGAATCATGAATGTTTCAATGGGCCTACCCCCTGTGTAAATCATGAGGAAGTGACGACTTCCAAATGATTATCACTTGTATTGTAGAAGCTATTGGAAGGTGACAATCTTACAATAACTTAAATCATGATATACATTATTTATAATGTTGAAACATATCATGATGTATTAAATCAAATACTAAGTGTTAGATGTCATTAAATTGATGGTCTATGAGTTGTTTGTATAGATATATGAAAGGCATTTGGTGAATATCACATGTTGATATTCTGGAGGCTAATACCTTATTGAGTACTTGGTGAATATCATATTTTGATGTTCTGATAGGCCAATACTCAGAGTATTTGGTGAATCTCATGTGTTGACATTCTGATAGGCCAATTACTCATGATATCAAGTGGATAGAATCATCGATGGAGGCAATCCACCTGAGAACTTGTGGATAGAATTGTCGATGAAGGCAATCCACCTGAGAACGTGTGGATAGAATCGACAATGGAGGAAATCCACCTAAGAAAGTGTGGATAGAATCGTCGATGGAGGCAATCCACCTGAGAACTTGTGGATAGAATCACCGATGGACACAATCCACTTGAGAACTTGTGGATAGAATCGCCGATGGAGGCAATCCACATATTGAGACTATGTTTCTATTAACTACATCTTGAGGATGATACCTTTATTTCTTACATCATATGATTGATGTTGCCAAGTGTCTTAAGTGTTGACATTGGATTGATTTATCCTCCCTAGCTAAGATGGAGTGTTGATGTTTTGTAGCTTCAGTCGAATAAACACTATGAGTCAATACTAGTGAAGATATATATGTATATATATGTGTATGTGTGTGTGTGTGTGTGTGTGTGTGTGTGTGTGTGTGTGTGTGTGTGTGTGTGTGTGTGTGTGTGTGTGTGTGTGTGTGTGTGTGTATGTATGTATGTATGTATGTATGTAATCATAATTTTCATTATATTAATTACATATTAATGAATATACATGTCTCATGAAGGGACATGTCTCTTCTTGGATAATTCTCAATATAAATGCAAGAGATTGTTGCATTTGGAAAACACATACAATGAGATAGCACTATTACATTTGCAATGATCCTAAAACCTAACAATTAAATTGATCATTGTGTGGATAGAGCTCATTAGATTTTCCTCTAGTGATCTCCTTTTTTATGAGATTTATTACACTAAATCCAACCTATAGCATTCTTGTTACAAGAAGTCGTAGACTCATGGGCTCTTTTGACATCATTCCTCTTTTCTTCCTAGGAACCATAATGATACTACTATTTTCACTCAATATCCCAATCCTATCATGGATCATAATGCTTCTCACTCTTCCCATAATTAAGATGAAGTCCTAAGAGTTCATCCTTCCCAAGTTAATAAGCTCTCTCATGAGTTTGATAAATTGGAAAATTTCCTTATGCAAGAGAACCCAAATCTTGAAAGTATTGCCACTATTGAGGGTATTAAGAAGCTTATCACTAATGATAATAATAACATCTCCATTTTGTGTGGTATATCAAACCTTATTAACACTCATTCTATGCCTTTGATGGAATGTGCTCATGAGTTAGCATACATTCCTCCTTACATTCCTCCTTCCACAACCGTTGAACCATCTATTCCTATTTCAACTACTATTCCTATAATTCCTACCTATGTGTCACCTCTCATGAAAAATTCTACACATATCTATAATCCTCTAAGTGTTGGTCTTCTTATCCCTTCACTTCCTTAAAGTATTCTTCCTACCTCCATACCCTCTTTATTACCTTCATACAATGTCATTCCTTTTACATATTCCAATCCTCTTTACATTCAT
This sequence comes from Chamaecyparis obtusa, assembly GCA_027943335.1. Lineage (NCBI taxonomy): Eukaryota > Viridiplantae > Streptophyta > Pinopsida > Cupressales > Cupressaceae > Chamaecyparis > Chamaecyparis obtusa. The sequence continues at coordinate 62,115 of BSBK01010827.1, forward strand.
TCTAATCCTCCACCAATATCCTTACATTTTCCTTATGCCTCCTATAACTTTTCTAGTACATCCAATGTGTCTATGCCTACTATTGCATCTTCTAATCCTACCATTATTATCTTGGTTCAAATTGGACCACTTTGCAACAAAAAGTGGCTCAATCCACTCAATCTAAGTACAACATCCCTACATGTGACATTGCTAATCCCCTTTCCTTAGATATCCTTAGTGCTTCTATCCCACAACATATTGCGAAACCTCATCTTGAGACTTATAATGGTAAGGGTGATCCTGTGATTCATGTTAGGACTTTTCAAACTATATGTGGTAATTTTTCTCATGACTATAGACTCATGGCTAAGTTGTTCACACATACTTTTAGAGATAAATATTTTCAATGGTATTTCTCTTTACTTCCTTATTCTATTAATTCCTTTCAAATGCTCACTAATGATTTCATCCAATAATTTCAAAAAAAATTGGTCCTTAGATTTATTTGATTGATTTATTGTATTGTAAGAAAAATGTTAAAGAAAATACTAGTGACTTTATTGGTAGATTCAAACACTTGTATGCTCAAATTTCTTATCATGTGCCTAATCATGATATTGAACATATTTTTATTTATAATTTCCAAAAATATATTAGAGATAAGATTCTCCTTACTGAGTATTCTTCCTTTTCACACCTTTGAGCAGTGCTTCACCATTATCAGCTACAAGTGAGCTAGCTTGAGATCTCCAGTCAAATGGCCCGTATTACTATTAATAAGAGTGACTCCATCATTTGTAAAAAAAATTCTCTAAGCCTAACAACTACATCAAGATTTTCAAGTCAACCAACACAATTGATGATCAAGTGGCTACTAGATCCAGAGGTAAAACTACTTTTTCTTCTGTGTATCATCCTAATCGTATGTACAATCCTTTATCAGAACCTTTACCTATGGTGATGGTAAAGTTGATTAATTCTAACATTATTAAACTTCCTCATATCCATACTATTTACACTAGAAAGCCAATACCTAAGGCATTTGATCAAAATGCCTTTTGTCAATACCATTTTCAACCTAGCCATGGTACTCAAAAGTGTTATGCATTGAATAATTATATTCAAGGTCGTATTGATTCCAATGCTATATCTGTTGATGGCGAAAACAATAGTATGAATAAATTTTTAGAGCCTCCTAATCAGAATTTGAAAATCTACACCAACCCCCTACCTTCAGATTCAAAAAATGTCAATAATCAACCTTCTTCTCCTGTTACTAAAATTAGTCATGATGACAAGGTAGAAGAATCTAATCATGTGGTTAATCATGTCAAGTCTCAACCTCAACCTTCAATTTTACCTTTGCAAAAATCTAAATCTTCACCTCCTATCACATTTTATCATTTTGATATGTTTAAAGCATCAAATGGTCCTCTTTACATTACTACTAGGGTTTCTCACATCTCTTTTCATGGTTTTTTGATTGATCCCTCTTCCTCTGTGAATGTTATCACTAAAGAACATCTTTTTAATAAAGGATTGCATAAGGATACTTACGAAACATCTAGTGTTTGGATTCAAACTTTTAATGGTTTACTTTATCATCCTCAAGGTTCTATAAATCTTCTTGTGACCATTTCTAGTAAGGTTGTTCATACTACCTTTGTTGTCATTCCTACTTCTAATCAATTTCAAGTTAAGCTTGGTATTCTATGGCTCTCTTCCAAGCAAGATGTAGCCTCTTCTATTCATAAGTGCATAAAATTTCCTCATAGAGGAGAAGTTTTCAGCATTAATCATTATCTTTATAAACCCTCACATCCTTCAGATTGTGCTGAGATAGATTTATTTTGGCCATCTATCCCTCAAAAACCACCTAACCATCCTGATAATCTTTATCGATCCTATCAGCAATAAAAGGTAGAAAAGATTATTGAGATTAGCCTTCCTAAGGTTTATACTCCCCCATCTCTCTTACCTACCTAGCCTATACCTTCACCTATCATTCCTCAACCTGTACCCATTCCATCCTCAAAACCTATGAGGTTGAACCTAATCCTTAAAGTTTATCTTGTAAAACTATTCGTAACCAACATGCTCATCAACATCACAAGAACCGTCAAGATAAGGCCAAGGCCCACTCTCTTGCTTCTCAAATTGATTCTTCATCTCAACCTTTTCCTTCCTTTGACCAACCCATGCTTGACCCTTTGAAGTAAGTTAATCAAAATAACAATATGAAAATGGATAAACGGGTAAAAGTACAAACCTATGTCACACTTTTATAAAGGAAATGGATGACAACGTGTAAATTTTTCAACTTTAACGACATAAAAGTGGCATTTGTGTTTAGAATTTGAGGATGATGTAAACTAATGAAATGTGTAAAATTTGATGAAGTTTATGCTTATGATTTTTTTTTAAAAAAATTGAACAAAAATTGACATGGTTTTTTAATTTTTGAAGTCCATTTTTTTATTGTTGAAATATGTTGAAAATCTAGGCTCTAGTTCCCACCAAAAAACTATATGCAAATAATATTTTTTTCCTCTGATTTCAGAATATGTTTTAGATGACATGTATAGCTAGTGCATAAAAAAAGAAATATTGGATTTCAGTATATATTTTGTCTGTTATAACTATCCAAAGTCAGTGTTATCCGAAATTAACAGTTTTTTTGTTCCCACCAAATTTTCCCTATCAAATCTACACCATTAAAAAAAAAATTATATATTCTTGAAGAGGACTCTCTCTAGTGTTAAATATAAAGTTTAATTTTTTCTGACATGATTTGTTATTTTTAATTTTTTTTGAACGAGCGTGTTCTTAAATGTTAAAATACCTATTTGAAGTATTTTCAACTTATAATATATTATATGAAATCACAACATAATAAAAATTACA
>BSBK01010827.1:70000-229045 GCA_027943335.1 Chamaecyparis obtusa
ACCCCTTAATAGTCTTGTCTCATTCCTATACCCAGTTGCAGAGGTGAATGTTTGTTTGTAGGTCATAGATTGTTGCCTAATCTAGAGAGTGTTATTGTTTGTGAAAGAATCTCTCTTTCCCTGAATACCCTCTTTTATTTGCAGACCCCTTCTATGAAACACTTATGCAAGCCTATTCAGTAAGTTGTGATCTCCTAGACCTAAGTTTGTTCATTGAATCCATCTTTTATGCTGCAATTAATACCATCATTTTAGTGCATCACCTAGTAGGTAGTTTGCTTTCAGTCATTTCCCTTTCTAAGAATTCTTTCTATCCCTTTCCCTCAAAAGTTTTACTTTTCTATCAAGAAGCAAATTAAGGTGATTATCCAAGAGGAACTAGCCTAGAACCTGGAGATGATTCTCATGTTATACTAGGTTATCAAGACTACGAGAGCTTGAGACAAAGGCACAAACTTAGTGTATAACAATTTTGGCATGCCGGGTGTGACGAGAAAAAGAAGTTCATTGTTTGAAAGATTATGTTATCTCTGATATGCTGATAACATATTACAGACCTAGAAGAGGTCATTCTACTACATATTTGGTGACTCTGGAAAGTCTACTAGTTTCAAGGATCAAGTGCTGGTATGTTTCAAATCTTTCATATTCAAATCCCAGCTAATTGCATGAGTAGACATGTCAAGTTATTATGGATAGTTAGGTTACTCACCATCTTATTATGAGAATAATGCTCAATGGGCTGGTCATCAGCCTAATCAAAACCACCTAAAGCCTGCTTTTATCCCGAGCTTCCATACAATACAAGGTTGTCATTATATCTAGCATGCCCCAAATGATTTTGCCCTTGTGCAAGATTATGAAAGAGCCCTCTGTCAAGATGGATCATGGGCACAAAGGGCACAACAAAAAATGAAAATCCAGCTCCCCTATCATGCTTACCACCCACCCACCCCTTCTCAGCCTAATTGGCAGCAGATTCAGAGCTCAGAATTCATAAAAGAGCAAGAAAAGACCAAAAATCTATTTCTTGATTTAATTAAGCAAGTGTCTGAGATCAAGGAGCAGCAGGAAATGGAAGCTTAGAGTTATGAGCAAAGGTTCATTTCCAACCAAGTGGAAAAGACTCTTGTTGATGAGAAAAAACTATAAAAATTCCAAGAAGAGATCAGACACCGAGCTGACATTGAGACAACAAGGTTGAGATCACAAATTTCTCAACAAGAGACTCCTAGACCTAAAATTCCAAGTTGGAGGGCCCATTTGTCCCAAGAGCCCACACATGAGGAGCCTACAAAGCATTCATTTCCAAGCTTCAAGATGGGTATGCCTTCTATGTCTCCCTCGAAGCCCCCTCAATTTCATATCCCAAGTTTTAAGGCAAAAAATTCCTTCCAAGAACCTATACTTGAGATTCAATCTACCACTCTACAAGAACAGTCTGTTCAAGAAAGTTGTTTATTTCAAGAGGCCCCTTTGGTCTCTCAAGATGATGAAGTGTTGTGGATACCCCAATGGACTCTGCCTCCTGCCTGTTAGATGCTAGATCTTTTCAAAGATACTAGTCTGGTGTCTGAGCAAGGACCTATGGTAAGTAAGCTTTCATTTGAAGAAGAGGAGAAAAAATTTGACGTATCAGTGTGATGAATTGGAGTAGCAAGATGAGGAAATGGAGTTTGATGCCCCGCCTGAGCTCTTGGTTGATTTGTTGAATGAGCTTCCCCTCTTTGTTGATGATGAAGAAGAGACCATGCCATTACCTATGGGTGAGGGTCAATCAAAATAACAGGTCCAACATCAACAGGAGGTTGATACAGAGGGGGATGCTATGATTTTATTTGATAAGCTGCCTGGTTTTGTTGAGCAGGATAATAAAGATATGATCATAACCACCTCTGGGAAGTTGCAACAGCTAGAAGAGATTGATCCTAAGGATATGCTGATCCATGAGCTTGATCTCATCTTTGAGGAGGAGACTTCCCAATGTGCAGAAGATAACCAAAGCCTTGGGGAGGATTGTTTGAAGCACATCATAGGAGGCTTGTGTTTGGAGCCTGATTGTAAAGAGCCAGTCATTCCTAGGGATCTTCAAGACATTAACAACTTTGATGAGCTCTTTGTCTATTTAAAAGAAAAAGATGACAATCCCCTATCCACAGATGATGAGTTGACATGGCTATCCATGATGGAGGGCAACCATGAAGATAAAGAAGAAGCCATCAAGGAAAGTCCTACCTTTAGACTTTCAAGAGGCTGCCCCATCAGATACTTGGCACAGAAGGAGTTTACCGAGACCCCTCCATATGATCAATTAGAGGAAGGTAAGGTTGATCCTATTCTTGCAGAGGCAGTTTGATAATTATTTGACAAATTTTTGTGTCCCTCATATCTTTGTAGGTATCCTCATGTGTCCAATGCAAAATATCCTAAGAAGGAAAGGTAGCTATTTTTCACAACCAGTGAATGGTTTTGTTTGACCAGGTTTCTATAACTGGTTAGTTTAGGATAGGTTAGGTTTTCCTGCTTTCTGTCCCTATTTTCTAGCTTAGTTTCTTGTTTTCCAAGATATGCCCGTGCACAAGGTTATCTTTCTGGTTTTTAGTTTTGTCTCTTTGTCAAGTTTTGTGTTCCTGAAAATGACCCCATGCCCAATGGATTGTTTTAAGGCCACTGGTTTTCCATGTCTAGCAGGCTGACATCCAGTAGAAATCACCAAAATGTTACCCAAATTTTCCTATCTTCTAAAAATTTGGCTAAATCTATCCCAAGGTCTCTATTTTTACCCTGCCAATCATCCCTGAAAGTTTCATGGCTTTAGGTCTTGTCTCCTAGGCTCTGCAATTCTTTTTATCCCCTGGTCTGCAGTTAAAAAATTTCATAAATGTAGCCATTGTGCTAAAAATGCTAAGCAAACCCTTGCGACCTATTCTATTTCACCGTTATCTTTCTGGGCCACTTAAATCCCTCTAAACGCACATGCCCTTTTAAAGTGACCACCTTCATGTGTTAAAGTCTCTAGGTTGTCGAGCGGGGTCCCTTTTAATATTTCCTACAAAAGCTTAGGTCTTCCTAGCAAATATTTCCTCCTGACCTCCCCTTTTTAACTTGTGGCTATCGCATGTTCGCATGGAATCTTCTGAGCCCATGCGATCATGCGACAGGATGACACCTGTCTTGATGAGCCCAGTTCTCAGTCACAAATAAGATCAACAGTGGTCTCATGATCTCATGGGATCTTCCAAACCCATGCGATCATGCGACCACCATCCGATCCAGGGTCCAGATTCTTTTGACTTCTAAGGTGTTGGTTGTGTTGAGGTGGTCTTTTCTCATTGGTTCCAACTGGTGATGTGGCCTTTGAATTTTTTCAAAGAGGGGTTGCAGTATCTTTCATGGATTCCCTTCTATTGTTTCTGTAGAGAACGTTTGCAAGCGCGGGTAGCTCAAATTTATGTTTTCAGGGATGTTTGTAGTTGAAGAAGATGATGAGGAATCCTGGGTGGCCATCATGGGTCGATTCTTGTCCTTGTGAGGTACCATTTTAGCATTCATGGTGAGCTTTGTTGTAGAAAGGTTGGTGAATCCAGGTTGCTTGTTTGCAGGTTGATTTTAGTACAGGGATGGGCACTCAAGACATATCTGATTGGTTGAGATATTTTCATGTGCATTTATGATAAAAAATGACAAGTTTAGGGTTGGATTATTTTATGCAGATTTACGTAACCCTAATGATATTTTTGCTCTTGCCTGCATGCAAGAGGAGATGTATATATTGTTTTTTGAGAGCTTTTAGAGCTCAAGAGTTTGCATTTTGTAAAGAGAAAAAATATCTTTTCTTAGAAGGCTATCTGAGACATCTTTTTGTCCTCTGGTTTTCTACATTCTGTAACTTCCCATTGATAATTCAGATATCGAAGATATTTTGTGACATTTCTCATGTCCCCATGCCTTCTTGTGTGAGTTATCTCTTAATGAATTCAGTATTTATATGTTTCTCAGTGATATCTTAGGGTTCTTGGTCCCTCTTTCTTTCTGCAATTTTGTGTATTCTTGTGGATGATTTGATGTGAATGCTTTTGTGGGTATACTACAACCCCTTAACAGTCTTGTCTCATTCCTATACCCAGTTGTAGAGGTGAATGTTTGTTTGCAGGTCATAGATTGTTGCCTAATCTAGAGAGTGTTATTGTTTGTGAAAGAATCTCTCTTTCCCTGAATACCCTCTTTTATTTGCAGACCCCTTCTATGAAACACTTATGCAAGCCTATTCAGTAAGTTGTGATCTCCTAGACCTAAGTTTGTTCATTGAATCCATCTTTTATGCTGCAATTCATACCATCATTTCGGTGCATCACGTAGTAGGTAGTTTTCTTTTAGTCATTTCCCTTTCTAAGCATTTTTTCTATCCCTTTCCCTCAAAATTTTTAATTTTCTATCAAGAAGCAAATTAAGGTGATTATCCAAGAGGAAACAGCCTAGAACCTTGAGGTCTCATCTCAATTAGCATAGGTCCCACAACCTGGAGATGATTCCCATGTTATACTAGGTTATCAAGACTACGAGAGCTTGAGACAAAGGTGTAAACTTAGTGTATAACAGTATATACATGTATATATACATGTATGTGTGTGTGTGTGTGTATATATATATATATATATATATATATATATATATATATATATATGTATGTGTATATATATATATATATATATATATATATATATATATATATATATATGTATGTATATATATATATATATGTATATATATATATATATATATATATATATGTATATATATATGTATATATATGTATATATATGTATATATATATATATATATGTATATGTATATATATATATATATGTATATATATATATATATATATGTATATATATATATATATATATATATATGTATATATATATATATATGTATACACACAAACACACACACACACACACATATCTATATATGTATATAATTTTCAAATAATATACTTTTAAACTGATAATATAATATATAAATTTCAAATAATATAATTTTAGCTCATATCTATTTTCTTTAAATTGATAATTCAAAAATGCATAGGTAACATGATAGAGAATTCAAAGAAAATTGTTGAATGGTGTCAAATTCATTTTGCTCTTCGCGACACCAAATACAACAAATGTTATTTTTGGGACGTGAAAGGTAATTTATATTTTTTTGTAAAATTTTAAAATAAAATTTGATTTAATGTTCATCTATCTTTTCATAATTGTTTATCTAAAAATGTGCAACTTTCATTTCATATTTGTAACATATATAAACCGATCTAATCCTTACAATTGTCAAAGAATTGTTGGTATTGGATGTTTACATCAATTGATCACTACAGGACAACATAAGCCTCTTTTGATTCAAGTAAGAGAAAAATCATGTTTTTGTGCTCACTGTGTTGAGGACAATCCTTTGAGTCAAAGTGAGAATATTGCAAATGGATACATTTCATGATGGGATATGAAGGAGTTAATCAAAATGCCTCCTTGTGAAGATGATGACTATTAGTAAACAAATTTGTCCTTTCTTATTTCTTATGATAGTAACTCTTAATGCCCAAACTATGAACAATATTTGAATACAATAGTTGAAAAGCCGCTTTATGATTGCTGTCTTTTCTCTAAATTGGAAGGTACAACTCCCTTTTGGAATGATATGCAATGAATTATGTTTTGGTCCTAAGACTAACACAGGGTATGCTCTTAACCCAAGAGCAGAAGAGGCAAACCGAATTAAGCCTAAATAGAACTTAATCCAGGCAAGGAGATCTTTCTAATCTATGAACCAAGTTGTAGAACTCACACATATGATGAATCCATACACTCAGTGTTTAACCAATCTACAGCAATGTAACCGCAATGATTAAGAACTTCCAATGAGTCTTCCCCTGAATCTCCCAAAGCACATCCTACTCTGGTTAATTCATATCCTCATAACAAAAAGAATGAAACATCCTTCCTTTCTTCCTGCAATTTAGATTTAAAAGAAAGAAACATAGAAACCACTGCTAACTAACTAATGGAATAGAAAATTATTGATATAAAACACTCTTTACTGGCTCTGCAATATCAAGTCTGATACATCAACAATTTTGCCGACCTTTGTATTTACTTTTACAATAGTATATATAGAGTTTACAATACACAACCTCCATGAGAATGCCAAGTGTTTCAACTTCCAAAATTTGGAAAGACTAGGCACCGAGAAAGGACACCTTTAACAAAAGAATTTGGAAAGCCAATCATAGATATAGGAATAGGAACAAACATCAGAATTATGACACTTCATTTCAAGACTCTCATTGTCTACTTTATCATTATCCATCGAACCAACATCTTCCATTAAAACTTCAATTCTACAGTTCATTTTAAAATTCAAATACTGATGAACACGTTTCATGACATTGAGCTACACTTCATTTGGCCTCGCTATATTTCCAACCGTCAATTTTATGTACGCGAGTTCCTCAACTTAGAGAACGTGCTTCATTAAACACTTAAATCTTGCCGCATCGCATAAGACACTAACTGAGTGAGCGAGTACACGTGGCATGATCCCGCATGATCGCATAGAATCTCCCAGACCATAGCGACAAAATGGGAGCCATCGATTAAGTATCTACAACTCTTTCGGACCCACAGGCTATGTGTCCACCTCCCGCTAAGCCGCAAAGCATCTTCCTTCGCATAGTGGCAAAGCGGGGACCATGGATTTGGAACCAGGTATATTCTAACCACGTACAAAAGCTTTCAGACCCACCACCATGTGGCTTCAATCCCGCATGATCGCATTCACTGGCCCGAGTTTCCATTGTTGCATGATCGCATAGCATGTTTTAAATTCATGCGATCATGCGACCGCTCTATCATTTGATGTGTGCAATATTTAATAACTATTCCTTCTCATCGTCGCACTTGCGCTGTTGGCCTTCATGGGTCCCAGCAAAACACACTCCCACTTGCTCGAGCTTCCATTTTGCCTTGTCACATGATCACATAGTATGTTTTAAATTCATGTGATCATGTGACCACTTTGTCTTTGGCACACGTGGACCACACTATTGGCAGAGGGATGTTCTTGGTGGAAAATGTATGCAGAGGGTGTGAAATCCGCATGGAGTAGTCACTGTGCCATTTTCTGCCTTGCATTATCTTCATTGTTTTGACTTCGAACTGCAATATTTTTGAATCCACCATCATTGTATGTAATGTGTCTTCTGATCACACTTCGGAACCATATTAGATTACTCATGTTCCTTGAGATCTTCTAAATTTGTAGAATTTTATTATAATCAAAGCCTTCCACTTGCAAGCTCTACTTTTATAACTAGTGTACACATTAAGACAAGAGAAGTCTTATCAGCTGGATTGTATACACTGCCCCATGGAGTGAATCTCTTAAATTTCAAATGCCAGACTTGTTATTGCATCAATCATATGAGAAGACTTTCATCAGATCCCCAGTATATGCCTGGAGATCACAGCTTCACAATCATCCTTCATCTGAGAAGATCATTAATGAAAACATGACATCCTTGCCGGGTTAGGAACTATCACTTACCCAACATGACAATACTTTGAACCAACCCACCTGGCTTATAAATGAGAGGGAAAGAGAAAAGGAAACTTGACAAGGATAGCCTACCTATGAAGGACTTAGACCTAGACACTAACCAGACTAGACATGACTATGACTTCAAGATCTTTCACTTTTAACAACATAGGTATGGGGTGAAAAGTGAGGCAACAATGACATTGACACAAACATTCATGATCCTATATATTTAGCTGATTATGAGTGTGTTTCTGATTTAGTTGTTACAGGTGCATGCACATGTACATGTTCTTTTATTTAATTTTAATTTATCATGCAAGTGATGTTTAATTTTAATAGAATCCATTTGTATAGGTGATATTTTTGCTCTAGTTGCGGATCCTGACGATGCAGAAAGTGTAGATTATTATCTACTAAGATGCACAAAAGCAAAATACAAGTTGACAGAAGAAAGTGTAGATTATGATGGACATACATATCCAACTGGTTCAGTTGTTATTGAAGGAACCTATTATCAGCAAAAAAAGATTGACAAAAATGGTGTTCAATTTATTGAACACATGTGTGGCCAAAATGTTCTACATTACAATCACTTGGTTATAGCAACAAAGTTGCAATTCGAGACATTGCAAAAAAGAGGACGTGACATTCAAAAGTGGAGGTTGTCTATTGAAGAACATGAAAATTTTTTGGAGATAATAAAAGATAGAGAGGATCCAGACTATATGTATCAGGAGCTTTAGAATAAACTTCTTTTTGTAGCTCTTGTACTTTCATATTTGAACTCTATAGTTTGAACTTTCATGTTTGAACTCATATATTATATGTTAAACTATGTATGTTAGTTTTTTAATTAATTGTATGCTTTGATTAATTATGTTAGTTAACTACTTAATTAATTGGTAATTGTTAGTCCATTAATTATGTTAGTTATTTATGCTTTTGGTAATTATGTTAGAGTTAATTATACTCAATTAATTAGTTAATTATGTTGGTAATTTATGCTTTTTTTATTTATGCTTATTAATTAGTTAATTAATTATACTTATTAATTAGTTAATTATGTTGTTAATTTATGCTTTTATTAATTATGTTAGATAATTATGCTTAGTTAATTAGTTAATTATGTTAGTCAATTATGCTTTTGGTAATTATGTTAGTTAATTATACTTTAGTTAATTATGTTACTTAATTAATTGGTAATTGTTACTTACTTACTTAATTAATTGTATGCTTTGATGCATTACCTCTCCTTAAGACATTAGTTAGTTACTTATTTAATTGTTTTTTACTTACATGACATTAGTTAGATTACTTAATTGTATTTTAAAGTTTGTACATGTGTATATACTTTGAGGGTTCAATAGTTTTAATATATATTTTATGTGCATATGTTGGGATGCATCACCTCCCCTTAAGACCTCTCCTTAAGACATTAGTTAGTTATTTAATTGTTTTTTACTTCTACGACATTAGTTAGATGACTTAATTGTGTTTTAAAGTTTGTACATGTGTATATACTTTGAGGGTTCAATAGTTTTAATATATATTTTATGTGCATATGTTGGGATGCATTGCCTCCCCTTAAGACCTCCCCTTAAGACATTAATTAGTTACTTATTTAATTATTTTTTACTTCCATGACATTAGTTAGATTAGTTAATTGTATTTTAAAGTTTGTACATGTGTATATACTTGGAGGGTTCAATAGTTTTAATATATATTTTATGTGCATATGTTGGGATGCATTACCTCCCCTTAAGCCTCCCCTTAAGACATTAGTTAGTTACTTATTTAATTGGTTTTACTTACATGACATTAGTTAGATTACTTAATTGTATTTTAAAGTTTGTACATGTGTATATACTTTGAGCGTTCAATTGTTTTAATATATATTTTATGTGCATATGTTGGGATCCATTACCTCTCCTTAAGACCTTCCCTTAAGACATTAGTTAGTTACTTATTTAATTGTTTTTTACTTCAATGAAATTAGCTAGATTACTTAATTATATTTTAAAGTTTGTACATGTGCAAAATATAACATGTATATATAAAATATCACATGAAATATCTAAAATGACATTAGTTATTTACATGAATGAAAAATATTCATAACATTAGTACATGGCATAACATAATGTATATATAACATGTATAAAAATAAGTTTAAAATATGAAATAACACATGAACATATAACATGTAATGTATAAAATATGTAACATGTAATGTCTAAAATATGTAATGTAATGTATAAAATATGAAATAACACACAATCATATAACATGTACATATATGAAATGACTAAAATATCTACATGTATATATGAAATGTCACATGAAATATCTAAAATAACATGGTCGCTCAACTAGGGCCATGTCCTGATCCGTGACCTAATCATGGTGCACCTCCTCCTGATGTCTATGTACAATAAACAAAATATGTCACGCATACATACATGTATAATAAATTTTAAATACTTATGATCATAGAAAAATTATTTTTGAACAAACATCTCAATGTACATGTGTATCATGATGTATAGGATTGCGTGGAGTCTGTAAATCTCGATATGGTGCAACAACCTCATCGATAACCTCTTGGAGTACACATATATATAACATATATTAATCAAAGTTCAAATATATGTGTAAGTTTTTTAAATAAATAAAAATTAAATTTAAATATATATACCATAGTAGCCTCTAATGCTCTCCCCAAATCGCTCAAATATGAGTCATGTAATGACATCTGCGCAGGATCAATCTGGTCATCTATAAGCAATGTGGTAAAAAGTTGATGACCTGGACATGATGAAGTGGCCTGAGTGACTCTTGGAGCTATAGGTGGTGGTGTAGTCTACTGATGAGTTGTAGGTGGTGTAGTCTACTAAGGAGATATAGGTGGTGGTGCAGTCTGCTGAGGAGCTATAGGTGGTGTAGTCTCCTGAGAACCTGATCCAGTAGATCTAGTAAGAATGGTCATGACAAACAATGTAACCTCCCTAAGAAGAACCCCACTGAGTACCTATATGGTTTGATATGCAAAAAGTAGATCACTGGATAGTAATGTGCCCATACGATGCAAATGGTCCACATCTAATAAAGTTGTAACCTCTAGGGGAGATGGTATGTATGCTATACCATATGGATCACCATTAGAGGATGCATCCTCTGTAGGTCAAGGAATGATGGAATGAGAATGCAACATGTATCTCCCTACACGATCAGATGACATCTCCTGAACCTATGTGGCAATACTCACAATACTAGAATAAACCTCCCTCCTCATCATGTCATCTGGCACTCTCTATCCTACAACTACATGACATAGGGTACAGATGGAGGATCCAAATATGGATAGTCCAAACCTACACTGACACTTACAATAACAACAAGCATAGTGGAATACCATAATATAATGCTTCAAAATATAATTTCATTCAACATGCTCGACTGTGAGACCTTCTAGGTTTCAGCCAATAGATAAATAATAAAAATGTATCTATAAGATCTCGCAAGATCCAAGTAACCACCAACAATTTCAGGTCTGTAACAGGAAGCCTCTGATAGGAACAACCAAGACAGGATCTAACTTGTTCTCACAAGACACCAAGCAACTTCTTATCGTCCTAAGCCCTCAAGCCACTAGTTTTGTTATAAACTCACAGATTCACAAATCTGCTTCTACTCCACCATCCACTACTGATCTGTAAAACAAGAACTACCCATCTACTTAAATACTAGATTGCAAGCCATAGGTCAGCTTATTCAATCCCTAAACCCCAAGACAATTTACAAATAAAAGGGCAGGACCCAAATCATAAGGATCACCCCTAAACAAACACTACATGACATGCACCCACACACAAGGGTTGAAATCAAACATAAGAACATTGTCCAATGCTCCATCAAATATCATAGATCATGAAACACCATCACAAGGCCAATAAGCCCAATCTGATAACCCAAAATATGAAGAATATTTAGGTCCAGACCTAAATAAGAACATCTCCATTTCCAATGTGAAAGAACATTAAGAGGTGTGAACATAGACATAGGTCCACATAGAGGACAACAACCATGAGCCAAGACCACACAAGACAACTCCCAATGGTCATCGATCAAATACCTAATCTTCCAAATGGTCTAGGCAGGAAATGCACAGAACCAGTCAGAGAAGATCGTCCAAGATCTCCCAAACCATGCCACCTCAAGAGATGTGGTTTTAGACATAGCCTCCACAAAAATCAAGGGAAAAACCCCTTTCATCACACATGCCTGAGATCTCCATAGATCATCACAACACAAAAACTTAGAAAGCTTCCCAAAATAAAGTACTGTACCCCACTGACAGGGAATTCCTCCAAGACTAAGAAAGATCTCCAGGAACCCAAAATGCTCCTGCATCAGACTACTGAGGTAAATAGAAAGTATGTCCCATACTTTAATCTCAAAATAATTATCTGCAATCAACTTCATCTTCACCAAAGGCTTCCAATCCATCAAGGACAAGAGAAAAAATTAGAAAATCAATCGTCTATGCTTCATCCATTCAAACATCTGGATCATATGAATCTCAACAATCCAATCGGCATACCAGTGATCACCATAACCAATCTCAAAAACAAGATTATCCAACTCCCCAACAAGTAGATCCAAAGTCAGATCCACATCAATATGAAATCCCTCATCATCAACATCCTATCTCTACAAGTCATCACAAGACTCATTACTATCAACCAACAATCCAAGTCCACAACCAGTCAATAAGATCTACACCATAACAAAAGACAAGTCAGCAACACTACTATCACCAAGGTGTTTAGAAATAAGAAACTCTTCATCAACAACAATCTAATCAAGCCCAACCAGGTGCTCTGCAATTCCCATGCTAGATCCAACCATTTGCTCATGAAAACCAACACATACCTTATCATCTTCAACGAAGTCATCCTTCACCTCTTCCTTAACATCAAAGTGTCTTCTTCTCCTAATAATCCTCTTAATCAACCAAACAAATCTCTTCCAACAAGACTTCATCACCTCTTCAATCCTCAGATTGAATTTAGGCCAAAACTAACCCAACTTATCCATCAAGTTCCTTTCAAAGTGCAATTGCCTCTTCCTGGAGATTTGATTGCAAGATTCCATCTGCCTCCACACAATCGGCAATCTACTATCCATCTTCACAACCTACCTCAATTCGGCGATCTGTTCACTCAAGGAAATCTTCATCTCTCACATCAAAGTTTCACAACCAAAACAATCCATCTACAATCCCTCTACAATTGCGAGCTAGAACCATGATCTGCCTCCCCATAATAAAGAGATCTAGGACTCCAAATAGTTGATCAATTCCCACACACAACACCACAAGATCTAATCTGCTCTCCTCAGAGGCATCTTCAATCTAAGGTCCTGGTGCAAACTACCTCACCCTCGATGATCTATCCACACACTCAAAATATTCAAGCTTTGATACCACTTGACATAGAGTAGAGATGGAGGATCCAAATATGGATAGTCCAAACCTACATTGGTAGCACTTACAATAACACAAACACAGTGGAATACCACAATATAATGCTTCAAAATAGAATTTCATTCAATGTGCTCAGCTGTGAAGCCTTCCAAGTTTCAGCGAATACATAAATAATAACAATGTATCTGTAAGATCTGGCAAGATCTAAGTAACCACCAACTAGTTTAGGTCTACAATAGGAAGCCTCTGATAAGAATAACCAAAATAGGATCTAAACTTGTGTTCACAAGCCACCAAGCAACCTCTTGTCATCCTAAGCCCTCAAGCCACTAGTTATGTTACAAACTCCCATATTCACAAATATTCTTCTACTCCACCATCTACTACTGATCAATAAAACAAGAACTACATAGCTACTTCACTACTACATTGCAAGCCACAAGTCAGCTTATTCGATCCCCAAACCCCAAGACAATTTACAAATAAAGGGCAGGACCCAAATCATAAGGATCACCCCTAAAAAAACACTACATGACATGCACCCACACACAAGGGTCAGAATCAAACATAAGAACATCATCCAATGCTCCATCAAACATCACAAATCATGAAACACCATAGCAAGGCCAATAAGCCCAATCTGATCACCCAAAATATGAAGAATATTTAGGTCCAGACCTAAAGAAGAACATCTCCATCTCCAACGTGAAAGTACATTAAGAGGTGCAAAAATAGACAAAGGTCCACACAGATCCCAACAACCATGAGCCAAGACCACACAAGCCAACTGCCAACGGTCATTGAACACATACCCAATCTTCCAAATGGTCTAGGTAGGAAACATAGAGAACCAGTCAGAGAAGATCATCCAAGATCTCCCAAACCATGCCACCTCAAGAGATGCGATCTTAGACATAGCCTCCACAAACATCAAGGGACAAAACCCTTTCATCACACATGCCAGATATCTCCATAGATCATCGCAACATAGAAACTCAAAAAGCTGCCCAAAACAAAGTACTGTACCCCACCGACAGGGAATTCCTCCAAGACTAAGAAAGATCTCTAGGAACCCAAAATTCTCTTGCATCATTTCCATTTCCAAACCTTTTGGTATGACCAAAAGGTTTGGACCCACCCTTTCCCGCTTATTAGTAGGCATAGGGGCATTAGGCGCTCTGAACTTGTCAGATAATCTCCCCCTCCCCAACCCAACATGATCAAGATAATCTATATAATCAACATCATACTACAAATGAAATCCTACAAACAATTGTTTGCAGAAATATAGTGGAAGCTCATCCTTCTGGGGCCACCTATGATGAGTAGACAACCATCGAGGATATATAAATGGTGCAACAAGGTCATCCTCACATCTCGTCATCATGTACCCTCTCACCTTAGCCATATCTTGATAATGTGGAAACATGCTCTTCACCATAGGGATGGAAACATCTGTATCAATTTTCCTATACTTCATAGTGCCAGTAACACTACGAGACAAAGAAGTATAGAATGTATCAATGGTGATACTATCATATAGGTTGTATGATTGAACTGTGTCAATCATACACAACAAATGAGCTCTAATAATTTTCACCCTATCCCTATTGGGAAGGTTGGTGGATGAAGCAAGGATCTGATCAAAAGCCTCTATGGCTCGGTCAATTTGTCAATGGTAGAATCAAATAGCTTCTCTCTGGCCTCTATAGAATCGACCGATCTATGTGAGGAGCCGTGACTACCACTACCACCCTCCTGTACACTAGGCTCTCGTGAATCTGCTGACCCTCTACTTGATGCCATGTAATAGATAAAATGGATATATGCCGAAGTATAAACAAGAATATATATATATATACATATATATATATATATATATATATAGATATATACATATATATATATACATATACATATATATATATATATATACATATATATATATATATATACATATATATATATATATATATATATATATATATATATATATATATATATATGTATATATATATATATATATATATATATATATATATATATATATATATATATATATATATATATATATATATATATGTATATATATATATATATATATATCTCTACACGTACATTTTAATCATCTAGTTTAAATGAAATAAATATATGTACATACAAATTTAAGAAACATACATGTTACAAATTTAATCATCTAGTTTAAAAATGAAATACACACACACACACACACACATGTACATACAAATTTAAGAAACATACATGTTACAAATTTTCTTTTGAAAAGAGGCTTTGAGTTACGGTTCAATGTAGATGTAGATGTATATTGAAAGTAAGGGGTCCTATTAGGTCTTAAGTAGTATTAGGTTGTATTAATCCTATTAAGTCTTAAGGGGTCGTATTAATCATGTTACCTATCTTAATTGGTCATATTAGTCACATGTTAAGTCTTAATTGGTCAATTAATAGGTCCTAATTGGTCAAGTATTAGTCACGTGTTAGGTCTTAATTGGTCCTATTAGGTCTTAATAGGTCCTATTAGTTCTTAAGGGTCCTATTAGGTCTTATTAGTAGGTATTAGGTCTTATTAGGCCATATTAATCAATTTAGGTGTTAATATGCCATATTATACCTCTTATTAATTCTTAAGGGTCCTATTAGGTATTAATTGGTCCTATTAGATGTTAAGGGTCTTATTAGGTCTTCTTAATCATGTTGGTGTTAATAAAAAATATTAGGTCTTATTACTAATGTTAGGTCTTAAGGGGTCCTATTATGTCTTATTAATCATGTTAGGTCTTAATTAGTCATATTAGTCACATGTTAAGTCTTAATTGGTCAATTAATAGGTCCTAATTGGTCAAATATTAGTCACTTGTTAGGTCTTAATTGGTCCTATTAGGTCTTAATAGGTCATATTGGACCTAATTAGTCTTAATAGGTCCGATTAGCTCTTAAGGGTCCTATTAGGTCTTATTAGTAGGTATTAGGTCTGATTAGGTCTTCTAACTCATGCTAGGTCTTAAGGGGTCCTATTATGTCTTATTAATCATGTTAGATATTAATTGATCATATTAGTTACATGTTATGTCTTAATTAGTCTTAATTAGTTAATTAATAGGTCCTAGTTAGTCAAGTATTAGTCACATGTTAGGTCTTAATTCCTATTAGGTCTTATTAGGTCATATTAATCAATTTAAGGGTCTTATTAGGTCTTATTAATCATGTTAGGTCTTAATAGGAAATATTAGGTCTTATTAAATTCATGTTAGCTCTTAAGGGGTCCTATTACATCTTGTTAATCATGTTAGGTCTTAATTGGTCAGAGAGAGAGAGAAAGTTCATGTTGGTTTCTAGTATTTTGGTTTATGTTAGTTTCTAGTGTTAGAGTTTAATAGGAAATATTAATCATGTTAAGGGTCCTATTAGATGTTAAGGGTCTTATTAGGTTGTATTAATCATGTGGGTATGTGCAAGATCATAGTATGCCAAACTAGGCCCTTAAGTGGAAATGAAAATTTAGAAAATCAGGTTTAGGCAAGTTAGCATAAAAATTTGAACAAGATATAAATATTATATAAAAAATATGTAAGAAGAGAATCTATAGAAAATTGAATTTAGTTTATAATATACTAGGCCTTTTTTGAAAAATAATTATTCTATATGTTGAAAATTTCAAATTTTAATGTAGTAGTACACAAATTTCAAGAAAATAATAAGTAGGTGTATGTCTGACCACCTTAAACACAATCAAATAATAATTTTTTTTTACAAGATTATAGATATAAGTACTAGACTCATGTTCGGATGTGACACATTTTTTTCCAAGTAAATAATTAATTATGATTTTTCTTCTACAAATTTTCTAGAATACAAAAACTCTCATGCTAACCATGTTAAATTAGTCTAAACTTTATCAAATTGATTTTTTATTTTTTTTTTGTAGTAGGAAAATCATATAATGTGACACCTGTTTTGGATTTCAAAAATGTTATATCTATTTTGAAAGTTATAGCTATTTTTCAATAAGTCTGTCAATCAGGACTAAGAAGATAACAAGTACGTGTATGTCTGACCACATTAAACAAAATCAAATGATAATATTTTTTTATAAGATTCTAGATAAAATTAGTAAACTCATGTCTAGATGTGATATATATTTTTTTGTATCTTTTTTCCAAGTAAATAATTAATTATGATTTTTCTGCTACAAATTTTCCCAAATATAAAAACTCTTATGTCTGACCACCTTAACTTAGTCTAAACTTCATCAAATTAAAAAAAAAAAACTATTATTATTGTATTAGGTGAAGCATAGAATGTGATGTTTATTTCCAAATTCAAAAATGTTATACTATTTGAAAGTTATAATTATTTTTCAAAGAGTCTATCAATCAGGACTTCTTTTTCACATCGCCACTTTTTGGCATACCATGATCTTGTACATACCCATGTTAGGTCTTAATAGGAAATATTAGGTCTTATTATTCATGTTAGCTCTTAAGGGGTCCTATTATTTCTTGTTAATCATGTTAGGTCTTAATTGGTCCTGGAGAGAGAGAAAGTTCATGTTGGTTTCTAATATTTTGGTTTCTATTGGTTTCTAGTGTTAGAGTTTAATAGAAAATATTAATCATGTTAAGGGTCCTATTAGATGTTAAGGGTCTTATTAGGTTTTATTAATCATGTTAGGTCTTAGTAGGAAATATTAGGTCTTATTACTCATGTTAGGTCTTATGGGGTCCTATTATGTCTTATTAATTTCATGTTAGGTCTTAATTGATCATACTAGTCACATGTTAAGTCTTAATTAGTCTTAATCGGTCAATTAATAGGTCCTAATTGGTCAAGTATTAGTCACATGTTAGGTCTTAATAGGTCAGTTCTTAAGGGTCCTATTAGGTCTTATTAATAGGTATTAGGTCTTATTAATCAATTTAAGGGTCTTATTAGATCTTATTAATTATGTTAGGTCTTAAAAGGAAATATTAGGTCATATTACTCATGTTAGCTCTTAAGGGGTCCTATTGCATCTTGTTAACTTCATGTTAGGTCTTAATTGGTTAGAGAGAGAAAGTTCATGTTGGTTTCAAGTGTTAGAGTTTATGTTGCTTCATGCTATAGTTTCATGTTGGTTTCATGTTAAGGTTCATGTACGTTTCATATTAAGTTTTTTTTTAATTAGGTTAAGGGATATTTTTTTAAATTAGGTTTATGGTTACCGTTCATCTTTATTTAATGTTATGTTGGTTCATGTTTTAATATCACGTTTCTAATAATTTATATACATTTTCCTAATGTTTTGTAATATTTTCATAATATTTTAAAATATATCTAACAAAAATTAATTAATTAACTAACTAACTAACTAATACATTTAATTAACTAAAAAAAATATTATATTAATTAAATAACTAAATCTACATAAAATCATATTATTTAATTTATACAATTAAAAATAATAAAATTACATGAACAAAACAACTATTAAATTAAAATTTTTATTCAAATTACAATTATTTAATATTAAATGGACAACTTAAAAACATTAAAAAAAACATAAAAAAATGTTAAAATAAAAAAATAAAAAAGGGCCTACCTCTTTCAACTGAAAACCTCAAGCACTCCACAAAATTCGCAAGCCACTCAATTCAAATGAGCCTCCCAATTCAATTTTTTGGATTATATAGTGAATAGGATGAAATAGTGTTCACCCTAAAATGTATGGGGGAAATATGAGATCAACTTCTAAATCCAAATTCCCAAAGGAGAGATCCAAATTGATCAACCAAAAGGTTAATGCACAATCAAATCAATCTATGGAGAATATGAAAGAGGAAGAAAACCTTATATTTCTCTATAATGGAATGGTGCTTGAAATTTGAAATAATTGAAAGACAAATACTAACCTTAAAATAGGGCAGATCTGGAAAATGTTGATTTCTGATGTTTGTGTGTAGTTTCGGGTAATTTTGCAACCTATTTCAGACTAGAAATGTCAAGATGAAGAAAACCCAAAAAACTTTTATCTTTCTGACATCAAGTAGTCTTTGACCCTGATAAAAGGTCAAAGGCTACATTCTTAGTTTGAAGGTTGACTTTGACTTTGTTCGTAGATCTTGAAAGTTCACTGAAAAGGGTATCCAAATCCAAGTTCAGATTCGAAGTTCCACACCTGTACCTGCAAGAAAAAGAGGGTTTTTGTTGTTTGTATGGGGGGTTTGCCTTGGTCAAACCCCAATTTAGGAATTAACCTTGAAATTGAATTGAAATTGTAATGTGCATAAACAAAGTAAATAAAACAATTCACCTTGCTTATGTTGAAGTCCTTGTACAGGATTCGAATCCTCAAATCCACAAGTAGGGATGCTCCAATGGGTGTAGAATGAATGTAGGATGGCTCAAATAAATGGCATTTGATCTTCAACATCAATCTTGAATGGATCTTTGCATAAGAACTGACTTGGAAGAATGTGGAAGGATGGATCTTCAAGGGGGCTCCAAAGAGATTGAATCCTTCAATGGCTAAAAATGGATCTCCTTGATGAATGAATGTTTGAACATTTGAATGCTTGAATTCACTTGCTTGCACTTGAGAGCTTGCTCATGAAATTGCTTGAGATGAGATGTGAAAATGAGAGAGGAAGGCCTCCTTTTATAGTGGACTAGGGCACAAACCTCTAGAGAAGGCTGACATAGGGGAGTTAAATCCCAATTAACCTTAACCCCTAGAAATGGACCCATATTAAATATAATTTAAGGATTTACCATTCCAAAACTCGAAATGGCCGACCTGGAGGTAGGAAAAAGAATCTTTCTGAAACCCAATACTCAAAAATCAAAAAATCCTGAAATTTGAAATGTGGGTCAAGGATGAGGTAGACTTTGCCCTAGGTTAGAGTCAAGGTCAACCCTGATCTAGGTCAGATTTGAGGTCAACTTTGACCCTCAAGGTTGAATTTGACCTTGAGGTCAAAACCTCAGGACCTCAGCCCAGAATGCTAGGAAATGTAGACATGAAGTGGAAAACAGGTGCAGAGGGAAGCAAAATGGGGGGAAAAGAAAAATACATGCAAAGACCCAATCAAGGCACTTAACATGACCCTAGACCACTTACTCAGAGGGATAAATGCTCTTATCATCGAAGTGCTTCCATTTTAAGACAATACATTAAGCCCCCACTTTAGCAAGATTATGGACTCGATACAAACTCTTGGTAAAGGAGATCAAAATGAAAAGATAATCCTATTGTAATCCAAGGGACAAAGAGAAACCTTGAGCCCCTAGGGACTCAAGTCTTCATCAACTCCTAGATCACAATAAGAGAGACATCTCTAAAGAAAGGGTGTGATTATCTCTCCCAATGAGAACTTATGTCCCATTGTGAACCACACAAGGAAACAATGCAATTGGAAAGATGGAATTGAACCACCTAGTGAATGTGGCTACTCACTAGTCAACCCATCAAGGATTCACCCTTAGGAATATTCTATTCCATAAGAATAAAACCAAAAACAAAATAGATCTAGTCTTAAGGACACCTCCGACCTTAAGGGATCAAAATATATGTATATTTGAAATTGGAGGGATCAAGAGATCCTAAAATATAAATCCATGCTTTAAGGATTAGTTACTAATCCAAAAAGAAAAAAATTATCTTGAAAGATAATATGTACATATCGAAAAGTGCGTATGTGCAACAGGTGAGAAAAGTGTATGCCTCCACATTAAAGTCATTGCTAACACTTTAATAGGAGCAATGGTTTTAATGCAAACATAAACAACTCCACTGATTACATTTACACGTCGAGATGCCCCCACATGAAGACAAATCAAGGTAAATATCATAGAAACATATAGGGAACATAGAAGGGATCTACCTACCGTGGGGTCAGTATGATCATAAGATAATATACATATGATATTATTGCAAATGAATTGACATCCTTCCCCAAAGAAAGTAGAACTATGATCACAAAGGAGGAAAGATCACATAAGATATACGAAGGAGAATCTTTTCAGACCATGACATGGAGACCAAAAAGAATTAGTGCTACCATGTCTTGAATCTAAGCAAATTACACAAGGAAACATTTATGAACAATAGCATAATTATGACATAACATGGAACAATGCATAAAAGAATAGAGATACATATAGAGAAATGGAAGAATAGGTTTGACTCCTTTATCACCTTGTACCAACCGAGTAACAAGGATCCTATAAAAGAGTCTAACAACATTTGAAAAACACATTACAGGAGAAGCATAGTACAACAGGAAAACACACAACAAAGCCACCACGAAGGACAAGATGATCAAGCATGCCACCTACTCTATCCATCTCATTGTATATCATTTGGGGAAGGTGGGTAACTTGCAAGAGGGACTATATAACACAGTAGGAATGATAGCCAGTTCCAAACAAGGATCCTCTTGGGAATCACAATGTTTGACACTAGGTGTAAGAGTCAATTGTGATGAAAGCATATTAGGTAAATCAATGTCAATGTCAATAGTCTCATATTCATCATTAACATCATCAGTATCATCAAGAGTATCTTCTTCATCCAAATTAATCAAAATAGGATCTAAGATATGAATAGAATCATCATAATCATGCATCTTAACATCATTATTAGTAACAACTTCTTCTAACATATCATGCACAGATTTATCCGAAGAATGTAGAGATCTTTAAAGAATAGAATTACGAGCTTTAGCATGAGCATGATGCTTCTTACGATGTTCATTGGTAGATTGATTACATTTTAATTTATTTGAAATAGGTTGAGAACTAGGAGGAACAATAACAAGATCCTTTATAGGTTCTTTAGGAAGATCAATAGAATTATCAGCAACGGGAGGAACTATCATAGGATCTTTCATAGGCTCTTTAGGAAGATCGATAGAAGGAACTTGATTAATAGAACTAGAAGCCATAGTTAAAGGAGATATGGAAGGTGTAGGTAAAAGACCATGATTAAGATACATAGGAGGTATACTTAATTCAAGAATCTTATGGTGTTTATAAGCTTGATATGAATAGAAAAGATTATCAGGTCGGGGAGGACATGAATTAGGTAATGAAGGCCAAAAGAAATCAAGAGCAGCACAATCTCTAGGCCTAAAATGTTGATATAAACTATGATTAACCATCTTTACTTCTTCATCATGAAAAAATTTAAGACACTTATGGATAGGTGAAGCAAAAACATGCATGGCATTCAACCAAGGAAAACCTAGCTTAACTTAAAATTTTAGAAGTAGGAACAACAACAAAGGTAGTGTTCACAATTTTTCCACAAAGCTCAACCGGTAAAGTAATAGAACCAAATGATGGATAAAGAAAACCATTACAAGTCTGAATCCACACATATGATGTATCATAAGAATCACATTGTAAGCTTTTCATAAAAATATTTTCTTCAGTAATAAAGCTGACTAAGGATGTAGGATCAACAAGACAACCGTGAGTAGGTTTCTGAGAAATCCTAGCATAAATGTAAAGGGGACCATCAAGATCCTTAATAGTCTTAGAATCATCAAAGGTAATCAAAAGTTCCTGAGGTATTTAATTCTTAGGTTGTTGCCGAGGTTTAGGTTGAGTTTTAAATTTAGACTTAGGTTTTGGTTGAGGTTGAGATTGAATTGGAGGTTGAATCTAAGGTTGAGGTTGAGGTTGAGGTTGAGGTGGAGATACAGATTGACCAACATGCTCCACTTGATTAACAACATGATTGAGATCATTCATCTTTGAATCATACACAATTTCCATAGCAGATGGTTGGGAAATGGTATTAGTATCATGCGTAGGTAAAGGATTTGTATAGATTTGAAGGTTTTGATTAGGAGGAGAGATAGATTTGTTCCCACTACCATCAAGATTATCAACAGATAAGGCATTAGAATCAATTAAGTCTTGAACCTTATGTTTTAAAGAATAACATTTCTCAATACCATGACCATTCTGATGATGATATTGACAAAAAGCATTTTGATCAAAAGATTTAGATGCAATCGTAGTAGGTAAAAAAGGTCGAATAGGAGGTAAAGTAATCATGTTAGCAGTTAACAACCTATTCATAATAGCATGTAAAGATTCAAGAAGAGGAGTACATGTATGATTTAATCAAAAAGAAGTGGATGTAGAAGTGGCATTGTGAGATGCAACAACAACTTGATCAAAAATTGCATTCACTTGTTTGTTTATCCTTACATAGTTGTTGAATTTTTGAAATTTGTCTAGATTAGGAGCAGCATCACTCTTATCAACTGGAACATGAGCCATTGGAGTGTTGCTTTCAAATTGACTCACTTGTAATTGATAATGATGAAGTGTTGCACAAAGTTGTTGAAAAGAGGTAAATTTAGTAAGCAAAATCTTATCTCTAATATCCTTTTGCAAATTTGAAATAAACATATGTTGAATATCAATATCAGGAACATGATAGGAAATCTAAGCATGCAAATGCTTAAATCTACCAATAAATTCAGTTAATTTTTCTTTAGCACTTTGTTTACAATGCATCAAATCAGTCAAAGACACTTGCGGGCCAATGTTGTTTTGAAACTGTTGAATAAAGGCATTAGCAAGTTCTGGAAATGAATCAATAGAATAAGGAGGCAAGGAACAATGCCATTGTAAGGCCTTGCCACAGAAAGTTCTAGCAAACAATTTGGCTAAAATCCTATGGTCATGAGAATAATCACTACAATTTGAAATGTTTTAACATGATGAACCAGATCTCCTTTTACATCATAATTCTCAAGACAAGGCATATTGACTTGCTAAGAAATAGGAGTGTGAATAATATCCAAGGACAAAGGGATTCCCCTATCACATGTAGGAATAGTAAACTTGTTTTGAGTTAAGGAAGCAAGTTGTTGTTGTAAAGATGACACAGTTTGAGCCAAACTAATGATTGTTGAATCATTGGAGGAAATAGGAGGAATAGCAACATTAGACACATTGGGTAGAGTGTAAGAAGCTATAGGAATAGAAGACACAACTGGAGGAAAACTAGGAACTATAGTTGGAAGCCATTTGGAATAAGTAAAAGGAACATTATGATATGAAAGTTGTGATGTAGGAAGGGACATAGGAGGAAGACTCATAGGAACAAAGGGAACCATCACAATTACCAAAGAAAGAGTATAGGTAGGAATACTAGGTAAAGGATTAGAAGAGGGTTCTACACTAGTGATAGGAGGAATCAACCCTAAATCTTGAGCTTCTTGAGCTAAAGGTTTAACATTTGAATGCACGAGGTGAGTAATACCATGTAAGAGGTTAACACCTTGATCACTATCACTAAGAAATTTCTTAAGAGCCTCTATAGCTTGAATATAATCTTGATTATGGTTCTCTTGAATAAGCCAATTACCCTTTTTATCAAGTTCAATTGAAATTTTTTGAACTTGTTCAAGAGGAACTCTTAAAGAATCATCCTCATCATTAGATGAGTGAGAAGAGTTTTGCTCCATTGTAGGATTGGAATAATGAAGAATCAAATTATCATCTAGGATCCTAAGGAAAGGAGAGGAAGATTCAGGATCAAAGGCACCCATGAGTCTATGACTTCTTCTAACTAGAATGTTATAAGTAGGACTAGTAGTAGTAAAGCTCATAAACTAATGCAATGCAAATGAACTAAACTAAGACCACATGAAGCATGAATATTTTTGTATTTTTGAAATCTAATTAGCATGCAAGATTTAACATAAAAGAGAAATCTAATACCAAAAGATAATATAATATCTAACACCAAAAAGAATGAGAGTAAGCTAGTCAGGTTCACCAAAATGAATAGGATGAAATAGTGTTCACCCTAAAATATATGGGGGAAATATGAGATCAACTTCTAAATCCAAATTCCCAAAGGAGAGATCCAAATTGATCAACCAAAAGGTTAATGCACAATCAAATCAATCTATGGAGAATATGAAAGAGGAAGAAAACCTTATATTTCCCTATAATGGAATGGTGCTTGAAATCTGAAATAATTGAAAGACAAATACTAACCTTAAAATAGGGTAGATCTGGAAAATGTTGATTTCTAATGTCTGTGTGTAGTTTCGGGCAATTCTACAACCTGTTTCAGATTGGAAATGCTGAGACGAAGAAAACCTAGAAAACTTTTATCTTTTTGACAACAGGTAGTCTTTGACCCTAATAAAAGGTCAAAGGCTTAATTCTTACTCTGAAGGTCAACTTTGACTTTGTTCGCAGATCTCAAAAGTTCACTGAAAAGGGTATCCAAATCCAAGTTTAGATTTGAAGTTCCACACCTGTACCTGCAAGAAAAAGAGGGTTTTTTTTGTTTGTATGGGGGGTTTTCCTTGGTCAAACCCCAATTTAAGAATTAACCTTGAAATTGAATTGAAATTGTAATGTGCATAAACAAAGTAAATGAAACAATTCACCTTGCTTATGTTGAAGTCCTTGTACAAGATTTGAATTCTCAAATCCACAAGTAGGGATGCTCCAATGGGTGTAGAATGAATGTACGATGTCTCAAATAAATGGGATTTGATCTTCAACACCAATCTTGAATGGATATTTGCATAAGAACTAACTTGGAAGAATGTGGAAGGATGGATCTTCAAGGGGGCTCCAAAGAGATTGAATCCTTCTATGGTTAACAATGGATCTCCTTGATGAATGAATGCTTGAACACTTGAATGCTTGAAGGCTTGCTTGAATGCTTGAATTCACTTGCTTGCACTTGAGAGCTTGCTCATGAAATTTCTTGAGATGAGATGTGAAAATGATAAAGGAAGGCCTCCTTTTATAGTGAGCTAGGGCACAAACCTCTAGAGAAGGCCGACATTGGGGAGTTAAATCCCAATTAACCTTAACCGCTAGAAATGGACCCATATTAAATATAATTTAAGGATTTACCATTCTAAAACCTGAAATGGCCGACACAGAGGCGGGAAAAAGAATCTTTCTAAAACTCGATACCCGAAAATTAGAAAATCCTACAATTTGAAATGTGGGTCAAGGATGAGGTAGACTCTGCCCTAGGTTGGAGTTGAGGTCAAACCTGACCTAGGTCAAAGTTGAGGTTGACTTTGACCCTCAAGGTTGACTTTGACCTTGAGGTCAAAAACCTTAGTACCGCAACCCAGAATGCTAGGAAATGCAGACATGAAGTGGAAAACAGGTGCAGAGGGAAGCAAAACAGGGGGGAAAAGCCAAATACATGCAAAGACCCAATCAAGGTTCTTAACATGACCCCAAACCACTTACTCAGAGGGCTAAATTTTCTTATCATGGAAGTGCTTCCATTTTAAGACGATACATATAGATTTTGGGGGTTTCGGCCAGAACTATTGCTGTCGGAACCCTCCCACCACATAGATGCCACATGGCGCCTAGTGGGTGCCAAATATTTTTGATCGAAACCATAAAATTTATCCTCTAGTGCGACATAGCTATGTACTTTTACCCAAACATGATGGTTCTGTTCGTATGTTAGATTCTATTAATCTTAATATTAGAGATAATCTTGATGGTGATGACTCTAATGCACATGTTCATAATGAAGAATATGAAAATATTGATATGGATTATGATTTTACTAATATTATTTCTATGCAGTTAATACTAACTCTTAGTGAAGAGCATAGTGACTCCCACCAGAGTCCTTGATTGGATCTGGCAGTGGTTCCTACTGTGTTGGATGTTGTTCCTCTTGCAAGTTCCTCACCTTTTCTTAATATTCTAGACCAAGATGAGGAAGGCATGTAGAACACTTTAATTATACTTCTCTAGCATGGTAGTCTTTGTGTTTGTGTTGCATTTTTCCCGCGTGTTGTGCTCTTTGTTATATTAACATTATAAATTGATTTTATTAGTAATATAATTTTTTTTGGAAGATGTAATTATAGTTGTGTTAGTGATTATTTTTATTAAATTAATTTTTGTAATGGTGTTTTAAAAATTAGTTTATTATTGTTAAATTCTTGTGATTGTTTTTCATTCTCTAATTGTAGGTGAAGAGATAATCTTTTACGTTATCATTTCAGGATTGTTACCAATAGAAAGGTTAGGGATTAGTATTATGTTTATTTTCCATGCATACTTGTATGATATTCAATTTTTTTTAACTGAACCCTATGGAAGCTCTCAATTATTTTATGATTTATAGGTGATGGAAGTTGGTCATGTGTGTTCCCGTGACATTTTGGAACCAAATATTTAGTTTTATGATTCATGATTGTTTTGAGATTTATGAACTTAGGGTGGGTTATCTAGTTGTTAAAGGGGGAAGTGGCTTTCTTTGGAAGCATCAGAGCCCAAAAGTTCCTTCCTAAGCATCCTTAATAAGTTACTTAAATAAGTGATAATATAATACATTAAATAGGATTTTAAAATAAATTAATAAGATAATGGATTCCCGCCCATGCCTTAAGTACTAGTATATGCTAAGGATAGGAGTGGATGAAGATTCTTGCCAGCCTAGTTGTGACGGTGATTTTTGGCTTGATCAATTATCCTTGTCTACATGAGAGGATTTCACGTTCCATGTATGTTCACACTTAGGTGTTAGAGTCTAGTGAGATTGTTCGAAGGGGTTGACATATGTGATGAAACTTCCCTGATTTCTTCTTAGGTTTCCTATCTGTGTTGGTTGCCTCTAGATTATTATATTTACCTTTGAGTTATTGTGTTGTACCATTGAGATAGGAAAATTATAGGAGCCCTTTCTTAGTATTACCTGATGAGTGATTTTGGTATTGGTAACTGAGTGAGGTCTAATGTTATCTCCTCATAATGGTGGGAGTGGAACTGCATGTTTCTAAGAGGTCAGGAGGTAGTGATTATCTTACCATTTTGATACTTTGAAGTTCTTGTACCAACACTAGATAATCCATGTTGTGGTTACTTCTTATTTCTTCCTTGGAGATTTGTTCATATTATTTCTTTTATTTAAACTTTGTACTCAGTTGTATTTACATACCCTGTGACCTGTGACCTATGTAGTGGATTTGGATTATCATGTATATGTTTATTCTTTTATGAGATGATGTACTTTAGTTTTAATATCTAGAAGATTTATATAATTATTGTACTTAATAGATTAAGTTGTATTTATGTAATAACACGTCAAGGAATCCTCTATATTTGTAATATGAAATTGAGATTGTGTATATTAGTACATATAGACTTTATGTTTTACTTCCACTTTATTATTCCATATTGATTGTAAACTCTTAAGAAAAAAAAAAAATTCTATAAACTTAGTAATAGTTTTTAGGTTAATCTCTCATGGGTTCGATGGCGGGGCATTGCATTTGGTAACAAAGCCCATGTTTCTACACTAGGAACTCTAGGAGTTTTGTACTCCCATTAGATGTCTAGTAGTTAAGAAATGAAAAAAATAATTAGACATATAACACTCTTATATTTCAGACTAGTGTCCCTGCACCTTAAGGCTATAGAGGTAACCAAACCCAAGGTGTAGGGAACTTCAAGAAACCTCCTCCATAATTTTGTAATTAGTAGCAGAAAAAACCCTCTAACACAAAGCAACGATCCTCAATCTAAGAACTTCCGTAACTTTTCGCACAACAAGAACAACCGTCCCAACTAGCCTAGACATAGAATACATTTAGTTTCTAATAGGGATAATTTTCAATAGTGTAGTGCACTCTCTACTAGGAGAGGTTATGGTAGAGGAAATGGTTGTTTCTCATGCATGTAGTATGGTCACACTATAGTGAATTTTCCTCAGTGTGCATCATATTTTTTAGGATAGAAACCTGTAGCTTCTGAGCCTATATAGGAGATGTTGGTAGATCTTGTGAAGTATTTGCAACAGTGGATCATTGCCAGGAAGAGCACCAAGGTACTGTAGTGGAAACTTTAGGTGGTGCTAAAGCTATTTCTCTTTCTATCTTATTTGATTCAATAGCTAAAGATTCTTTTATATCTCCTTTTGTAATAGAGAAATGTGGGCTAGTGGATGTAAAACAAGACATTGGTTGGCAAGCATAGGTAGCCTCTGGGGAAAGAGTATCAACAAAGTCTATAGTGCATAAATGTGAGTTGAAATTGGGTAAATTAATTACCTTGGTTGATCTTCATGTGATCCCTTTGGGATCATATGATATCTTCCTTTAGATTTATTTGCTAGGTTCTCATGGAGGGAAAATTGACTGTAGACAAAAGATAATCAAATGCAAGGATGAT
Organism: Chamaecyparis obtusa; assembly: GCA_027943335.1. NCBI lineage: Eukaryota > Viridiplantae > Streptophyta > Pinopsida > Cupressales > Cupressaceae > Chamaecyparis > Chamaecyparis obtusa. The sequence continues at coordinate 99,282 of BSBK01010827.1, forward strand.
GTTTGCAAGGATTATGAGATTTTTGAAATTTAGATAAAAGAGGCAAAGGTATTCTCAAAGGTAGTCCAAATGAATGGAGTATTTCATTCTTACCTTGAACGTTTTATTCTCATCTTCTTGGATGATATATTGATATACTCTAAATCTATAGAAGAGAATGAGGAACATCTACAATTGGTTTTGTAGTGTCTTCATGGAAATCAGTTGTATGCCAATGTGGTGAAGTGTGACTTCTTTCAGCCTGAAGTTCATTACTTAGGGGATGTGATCACAAGTGAAGGTATTTTTGTAGATTCCTCCAAGATTCAAGCTATAGTAAATCGGCCAAAACTCACCAATTTATCCAAAGTCCATAGTTTCATGGGCTTGGAATGATATTATCAAATGTTTGTTAAGAAATTCTCTAGAGTTTCATGTCATATTACTTCTCTTCAAAGGAAAGGGAAGAAGTATCTTTGGACAAAGAAGTATGAAGAAGCTTTTAAGAACCTCAAGGAGCACTTGACTAGTCCACCTATTCTAACAATACACAACCCAATAGGTGATTCCATGGTGTGTTGATGCTTCTTTGGAAGGTATTGGAGTAGTCCTTATGTAGGATGAACATGAGATTTCTTATGAATCTCACAAACTCAAGGATCATGAGTTGAACTATGCTACACATGATCTTGAGTTAGCAATAGTAGTTCATGCTTTAGTCCAATGGAGAAATTTTCTATTGTGACAGTGATTTTAGCTTCATAGTGGTCACCACAATTTTCATTATATCCTTACCCAACCTAATTTGAATGTTAGGAAGAGGCCATGGAAGGATTTTCTTGGTGAGTATGAATTTGAGGTCAAGTATACATAGGGTAAGGAAAATGTGGTGGCTAATGCCTTGAGTCACAAGAGGCATGAGATATCAGCTTTGAATCTTGGTGTAGATTTGCAGAGTCATATATTCCAGGAACATCCTATAGATACTTGGTAGAAGGAAGTGAGTGTTGAGATTGAGTCACATAAATCTTTGGAAATAATTTTTTTAGGTTATGTTTTAGAGTCAGATAGTATTTTGTAGTAAATGAACCAAATATATGTAGCTCCATTAGATGATCTTTGTACCTTGATTTTATTTTTGGCTCATCATGCATCTTACTTCATACATTCATGTGTCAAGAAGATTCATGCAGACCTTCGATAGCTATATTACTAGTCTAGTATGAAATGTGACATTTTTTGTTTTTGCAAGATGTCTAAAGTGTTAGAGGGCTAAGGAAGACTGCCAACATCCAACAAGACTTTTAAAGCCTAAGATTGTTCCATCCTAGAAATGGGATATCATCTTGATGGATTTGATTGTAGGTTTTCCTACGAAACCTTGCAAACATGATACCATCATGGTCACTTTTGACTAGTTGACCAAAGTGGCACACTTTTATCCTATGTGAGCATCCTATACAAAATCTTTAGTAGCTAGGGTCTTTATTTCAGATATTTTGAGAATACATGGTATTCCCCATAGGATTATATCAGATAGGGATCCAATATTCACTTCTACATTTTTGACTTCTTTGTAGCATGATCTTGGAGCACAACTGAATTTTAGTTTGACATATCATCCTGAGACTGATGGTTAGACATAGTGGGTTAATAAGGTGCTATAGGATATGTTGAGGATGTATGTAATGGATAGACATACTCACTAGGAGGACTATTTATATTTGGTCAAGTTTTCCTACAAAAATGGTTATCATAGTTCGATTGGCATGTCTCCTTTTCAAGCTTTGTATGTTTGTCCTTGTCGTACACCTTTGAGTTGGGATGGGCTAGAGGATTATGTTCTATTAGGTCCTAAGATGCTTCAAGATATGGAGTAGTAGGTGGAGCATATCTATGAGGATCTGACCATAACTCAAGATATGCAAAAGAAGTATATAGATGCTCATAGAGTGGATAGGCAATTTGTAGTTGGTGTTAAGGTGTTTCTACGAGTGCACCCACAAAAGATTCTAATATGTTATGGAAAGGGTTTCAAGTTGGCACCTCATTTTGTTGGTCCATTTGAGATTCTTGAGAGGATAGGACCAGTTGATTACCATATTTCTTTTCCACCAATCTTATATTGCATTCATGATGTTTTCCATGTTTTAGTACTTAGACAATATATTCCACATGTTCTTGACTAGAATACTGTATAGGTAGAGGAAGACACTATGGCTTTGGAGCCCATCCACATACTTCAGCAATGAGAGTTGACCCTCCGGGATTTCACCATCAAGCAGGTAAGTGTCCAATGGGACCCTACAGATGAGTCATCAATGACTCGGGAGGACACAATGAGATTACATGATTTATATCCCTATTTGTTTGTAGGATTTGAGGAGTAAGCCTAATTTTAGGGGAGGTGGATGTAGTGATCACCCATAGTTTTCTTTTTTAGTTATATATTGCCAAACTCTTTTAAGCCACTTGCATGTGTGCATTGATTATTTAAGCTTTGTTATGAGACTTTTGGATGTATGATATTGCATGGTGATTTGATATTGGATAGTTATGAGATATCATATGTTTGCAAATAGATTATGTTAGTTACTTTGATAATGATTATTTATATGTTTAAAATTTTATTTATATTCATGATCTGCTTACCCCATACTTGTATGTGTATGGCTATCATGTCTATTTTACCTTTCTATTTGACGTGTTTGACATGGTTGAGTGACGAAGTCATAGTTACTTGTTTGTGGGATCCACACAACATCTTGATTTCCATCATTGCTTGTTGAATATATGTGTCCATGTACTTGGTTTCCTTTTATGTAGGTTTATAGGTACCGAGCATTGATTTCCCTAAATTGTTAGGATGAGTGTGCCCTATCACAATGTCTCAATGGTAAGAGAGGGGAGATAACATCCAGGTTTGAATCTCAACCTAAGCCATTTTATTATCTTGAGACCATGGACAATTTTTTATATTTTACCTTTTGAATTCGACCAGGTGACATGAATTCATAAGTTTTTCCCCTTATCATGATTATCATTTTATTAGGTTCACTTGGTTTCTCTGATCTTTGGTTGGTTGGTGTGGTTGTTGTGAAATAGTTAAATATTTTACTGAGATTAATTATGTGATTTAAATAATTGAATCTTATTAAATACATAAAACTAAATGTGAGTGTATTTAATTAATGAAAAATAATTAAATACATTTATTAATTAAAAATACTTAATTAAAAGTCTAATTGTGAAATTTAAGGATTTAATTAATTATTAAATTCAAAATTTTCAATTAAAGATAAAATCTATTAATTGTCAATGAATTATCTATTGGATAAATAATATTATGATTAAATTAATATTCTTTTAGTTATAATTGATATGCAATTAGTTGTACAATCAATTAAAATATATTATAAGAATAAAGTAATTTTTATTAAAGTTAAAAGTGAATTGATATAAACAAGAAATACTAAAAGTGCTTTGAGTTATTAATTAGAAAATTGATAAAATCAAGCAAAAGAGAGATTGACAAGTTAAAAAAGTTTGTTGAGTTGAGTTGAGTTATGGGTTTTGCATGGTTGAGTTTGAGTTCTAGACTCTTTTTCTTTATGTGGAGGGTTTGGCCTTTATTCTAGAGAGGGAGAGATTTACAGGTTTTGGGCTCTAAGGATTGAATAGGAGGATTTTGTGAAAGATTTGAGAATTTTTAGGGTTTTGGATTTCTCATCGTGGTTTTTGTCAATTGGTGGTTTGAGGTAGGGTTTGAAACCCTCTTTGAGTCAATTATTTTCAAGAAAGTTTTTTTTTTCTTCAATCATGTTAGATTTGGTTGATATATTTGTGTGAAATTCTTCTCTTGCTTACATTTTTGGGTTTTAAGCTTTTTGTGATGGAAACATTGTATTACGAATACTTGGTATGTTAGGAATACCGTAGAAAAATCTTGTTTCAAATTCGTTAGGGTTTGATAAATTTTGTTGTAGAAAACCTTACGGTTTGAATCAAATTCAAATATTTAAATATTTATGCTTCTTGGTAGGAATTAGCCAATTAAAATTCCATTTGATTAATCCTATAATTTTTTTTTATTATGTATTTTAAAAATAAAAATAAAAAAAAAATATATATATATATATATATATATATACATATGTATATATATATATACATATATATATATATACATATATATATATATACATATATACATATACATATATATATATATACATATATATATATATATATATATATATATATATATATATATATATATATATATATATATATATATATACATATATATATATATATATATATACATATATATATATATGTACATATATATATATATATATATATGTATATATGTATATATATATATGTGTATATGTATATATATATATATATATATATATATATATATAGATATATATGTACATATATAGATATATATGTACATATATATATATATATGTACATATATATATATATATGTACATATATATATATATATATATATATATATATATATATATATATATATATATATATATATATATATATATATATGTATATGTACATATATATATGTATATGTATATATATATATATATATATATATATATATATATGATGGCTTAATATAATTTGTATTTTTATTATTATTATAAAAAAATTATGTTTTTAATAAATTTTAGGATTTTAATTTGTTTGTTATATTATGAGGGGTGCATGTAATTTTGTATTTTATTATGGTAACTTATATTTTATATTTAGGTTATAAAATATAAGTAATGTAATTATTGATTCCATTTAAAATTGCATGGATTATCTGGGGATCAATTATTCTATTTGCATGATATTTTATTTAATGTTAGAGATTTACTTTGCATGTGTTTTTATGAAGAAGATAATTTAGTTCTTAAATTCTAATGTGAGTGTTTTAACCATGTAATTGTTGAGGTAAATTTGAGTGTTTAGATTAGTAATGTTTTCTACATGATGATATCATTTTGATTTGAATCAATTGTGGATGTTATTAGTCTATTTTACTTAAATTCTATTTAGCCTTTTATTACATTATGTGCTGGATTAAGGGGTTAGAATGTCAGCCAGTAGGAATGTGATCCAGAAGCAAAAATTATATGTTTTATCATGATTGTTTTCCTTACATACTCGATTGTAATCGATTGACTTGACCTAACCCTATGTGAAGATTATTCTATGATACTCTTCTATGATGTTTTTTATAACTATGTTTTGCTTCATATTCTACATGGGGGAATATGGTGTTGACTTTATATGTCCTATCCATGGGATCAAGAGTATATTTATTGTGGATACTTGGAGAGTGTTTTGTGCTATTATGGTTAAAGACCTGTTGCATGTTTCTGGTATTTTGTCGAAGATTCATGAGGGACTTTATTATTATTTTTTATGTTATTTGGTTTGTGAACCTAGGTAGGTTAACTAAGTGTATAAGTCGGAAGTGGCTTGTAATTGGTGTTGAAGCCAGCAAGTGGCTGCTAGGATATCCTATTGTAAGTGGCTTAACAAGTGATAATTAATGACATTAAGGATTTAAAATTTTAATTAGTAAGATATTATGTGCCTCGCCCATGCCTAAGTTCCTGATTGAGTTTTGACTAAGATGGGAGTGGGAAGATGCTTGCAGCCTATGTGGACTAGATATGACATAGTTAATACCTCATCTGCACAAGAGGTTATTGATACCACATAGAGTCACTAGGGCACCGAGGTCTTGAGAGACTACCAGGATAACCTTAGAGTTGGCTTGTGTGATGACACTTCCCTTTATGCATCTTAGGTTTTCTACGTGTGTTGGTTTCCTTTGGTTGAGTGTGTTTTACCTGGTTATCCTATTGTACCTTTTGAGTTAGAATTCTTTTAGGATCTTTTTCCTTAGCTTTTTTTTCTTCATGTTTGTTATCTAAGTGGGATCTATTGTTATCTCCTCAGCACAATGGGAGTGGACCATTTAGGTTCCATGAATTCGGGTGGTAGTGATTCTTTTACCATTTAAGATTTCAATGTTCATGTACCAGTCCTGGATGATCCATGTGGCAGTTGATCCTTCTTTTTCTTCATTGATGGAGATTTGTTTATATCTTCTTATTTGATGTTTCCTTATATCATTGTACCAATTGTTTAGGAGATATCATGTTGTACTTCATTTTGGATATTGTATTACATACCCTGCAACATGTGCAGTGGATGTAGATTATTATGGATACCTTATGGTACTAGTTGTGTTTATGTTATCTTTTATATGATGTTGTATTTATCATTCATTTGTTTATGTATGATATTTGTAATTATATCTAATCTTTAAAGTAATTGATTAATGCTTACGTAATCTATGTCAAGGGAGCCTTGAGATTCTTAATCTATGTGGACTTGTATTCATGTATGAGTTGTATATTATACTGTATTCCTTTCATATTTTTAAACATTGTTGTTGTTGTTTGTTAACACTCAAGAGAAAAAAATTATTCTATAAACTTAGTTGCATGTTTAGGTTGAATTCTCCTAGGTTCCCTGGCGGGGCATTACAATGTGTGTATGTGTGTGTGTTCTATTTTTTTGTTAAAAAAGAGGGCTTGTTTTTATGTTAAAAAAATCTCTAACAAAAAAATAATAAATAATTTTTTTTTAAAATTAAATATATATTATGAGGGGTAGTGGGGGGTTTGTCCTTACGCCAACCATGCCCATACAAGTCATAACTATCGATGACTTCTATGTTACTAGTGATAGTATAGACTATCGATGACTGCAAGGGGTGCGACATGTGCTCCCTCCCCCCCCCCCCCTCTCTTTTTATTTTATTTTAAAAAGTCTAGTTTTTAGAAAATAATATAAATAAATAAATATAATATATTAAAAAATTATGTATGTATGTATATATATATATATATATATATATATATATATATATATATATATATATATATATATATATATATATATATATATATATATATATATATATATATATATATATATATATATATATATATATATATATATATATATATATATATATATATATATATATGGAGTCAAATATATTTTAAGAATAAGTTATTTGGTATTTGATTTTATTTAGCTATGGTATTATATTAGTTAATATTTTCTATAATTAACTAATGTTATGGATAAAGTGAATTACTAATTAATAGGTTTTATTAATTAATAGTTAAGAAAAAATATATTCTAAATTGAGAGTTTTATTATGTAAATTATATTGTTTTAGTAATTATTGATTTAGGAATAAGTTTATTTTTTATTAACATTATAAATTGATTTTCTTAGTAATGGAATTTATTCTTGGAAGATGTAATTATAGTTGTGTTATTGATTATTTTTAATAAATTAGTTTTTGTAATGGTTTTTTACAAATTAGTTTATTATTGTTAAATTCTTGTGATTGTTTTTCCTTCTCTAATTGTGGGTTAAGAGGGAATATTTTACATTATCCTTATAGGATTGTTACTAGAGGCAAGGTTAGGGATTAGTATTATGTTTCTTTTTCTTGCATACTTGTATGGTATTTGATTTATTTTTTAACCCAACCCTATGGAAGCTCTTGATTTTGTTATGATGTATATGTGACAGAAATTGGTCATGTATGTTCCTATGACATTTTGGAACCAAATCTTTACTTTTATGATTCATGAGATACTTTGATATTTATGAGCCTAGGGTATCTCATCTAGGTGTTAAAGGGAAAGTGGTTTTATTTGGAGGCGTCAGAGCCCATACATGGCTTCTTGGGTATCCTTAGTAGGTTACTTAAATAAGTGATAATATAATACATTAAATGGGGTTTTAAAATGAATTAATAAGATAATAGATTCCTCACCCATGCCTTTAATGCTACTATAGGATAAGGATGGGAGTGAGAGAAGATGCTTTCCCATCTAGTAGTGATGGTGAGTTCTGGCATGATCAATTATCCTTGTCTGCACAAGAGGTTTGCACGTTCCATGTATGTTTACACTTTCAATTCAGAGTCGAGTGAGATCATTCCAAGTGGTTGACATATGTGATGAAACTTCCCTAATTTCATCTTAGGTTTTCTGCATGTGTTGGTTGCCTTTGGATTAGTAAATGTACCTTTGAGTTATTGAGTTGTACCCTTGAGATAGAAAATTTATAGGATCCCTTCCTTAGTACTATAGGTGATGAATTATTTTAGTATTGTTATCAGAGTGGGGTATGATGTTATCTCCTTAGTATGGTGGGAGTGGAACCAAAGGTTTCCAAAAGGTTGGGAGGTAGTGATTCTCTTACCATTTTGAGATGTCGATGTTCTTGTACCAATGATAGATGATCTTCATTGTGGTTACTTCTTATCAACGTAATTTTTAGTGGCAAATATTTGCCTTTTGGAAAATTTTGGGGAATATGTTTCATGAAATTGGTGAATCATGCAGGTATAGGCTGGCCCATATTCGCCCAATATTGACACAGTAACTACTAAATATTCATTGGAATCACCAATTAGATTTGTCATTTGACACAGTTGACCATCATATTCGCCTATAACTAATTTGAGATGGTTCTTTTAATGGTCTCTTATTCACCAACGATATTAATTATGAATCACATATAAAATTTAAAATAGCCAAATGGTTTATATTGTTATCTTAACCACGACCTATTTCACCACCCATTAATTAATTGTTTTATTGGTCCACGACGTATTTCACCAAGCCGTTAATTAATTGTTTTGTTGACCACCATGTATTTTTAAATTTTTGCTAAAAATAACATTGATCAGGTCAGCACTCGGTACATTTTTGCCAAAAGCTCAGGAATTTTTAAAAAAAAAAAATTTGGAAATTTGGAATTTGGAATCATGGATTGATATAAATTTAAATCAAATTTATAAAACTTAAAAGTAGTCTTATAATGCGTTGTTACAAATTTTTGGAGCTAGAGGGATAGATTTACAAATAACAATCTTCCAACAATAAATAGAGGATTCAGCATTTCAGAGAGTTAGAATTCAGAGGAAGCAGGACAAAGGTAAACAATTGTTTGTTCACATTTCATAGTATTTCTATTAATTTTAATTCCTAGAGGCTAAAATCCTAGTGATTGGTGAGAGGTCATTGGGTGAAGATGTCGGACAAGGGTGACTATCCTGAGATTGAGTATCCCTAGGCTACTACTACTGAAGGGATTCAGATATCAGGGGAGGTTGAGACTCAGACTTCTCACCATGCTCAAGGTAGTGAAGAGATTGGAAAGCTAGACAAGGGTAAGACTCCTTAGGGAAGTGAAGGATAGGGTAAGAATCCTCAAGGAAGTGAAGGGCCTAGAAGGCCATCAAAACACCCAAAACTTAAAGATACTACCATAAAGGTTTTCTTTGGAGTTGGAAATGTTTCTGCTCCATCAACATTTGCAATTGCGAGTGCAAAAGCCATTCATAGTAGCTCAGTAGTACAAGTACCACAAGCTGGGGTTTTCATTGAGTTAAATGAAAATCAAAATATATCAAATGAGAATAACAATGGTGGCACAAGAGAAGATTTTATAAGGGATATGCAGAACCAGTTGGAAGAAAATGCTAGCAATGAAGATAATAATGATGTTGGTAGGAAGAAAAGAAAAAGGGAAGTAAAAATGGGGTGGGAGTGGGAAATGACAAGAAATTTTAAGGTTGATTGGGTAGCAAAGTACTGGTTCATTGAACCAGTCCTAAGCAATGATGAACAACTAATAGAATGCAAGTGTAAGATTTGTACCTAGAAACTTAAAAGAAAGAAGAAGTTGTAGCTAAAGCTTGAGACAATAGAAAATAATATTGGTAAGGTTTATCAAAAAAAGACCATAGACGGACAAGAAATATCAATAGTGAGATGGAAATCAAAGGAACAATGTCTTCATGTTAAGTATGCCATAGAATATGAAGATCATAACAAGAGAATGACAATAATTGCTAGTAGTGAAAATCCAATCAAGGCTGGGTTTAAACATGCAGCCAATGAAGCAAACCTGGCAAAGACCATTTAGATGAGTGTTATTTTTCATATTATGACCAGAGGGTGTCCTATGAGAGACTTCTCAAAATATGGTAATTTATTATCTTTTTTGAAAGTTCCTCACTATCTTATGTCACATTGGTCAACAAACGTTGGATGGGAAATGGAAAACTATCTTTCTAAGGTGGAAAAGAAAAATTTATAGGAGAAAGTAAAACAGTCTAGATTCATTTCATTATCCATAGATGAAGTTACTACAGTAGATAACACTGCTTGGGTCTATATGCATGTGTATAGAGTAAAAGAATATGTCCACCAAGCTCATCTACTCCGTGTTCGTAAAATGAGGGGCAATTCAACAATAGAAAACTTATATTTTGAAGTGAAGAATGCTTTGAATGAAGTTGTTGGTATGGATGATTTGATAATTGGAAAGAAGTTAGTGTGTGTTGGAGCTGAAGGATCCGCACTAATGCAAGGCCAAAGGAATGGTCTCTGTGCAAGATTACAAACTAGTATTGCATCTTACATGCTTGGCATACATTGAATGGCCCATCGAATGAATTTAGCATAGAAAATTGTAACCGATTTTCCTACGGTGTCAAAATTTGTAGATCTAGTTCGCGACATATACTCTTACTTCTGCAGAAGTCCTAAACATTTTGTAGAATTTAAGATTTTCTCAGAGTAACACCAGGAAAAAAGCTTCTCAAGGATGTTGAGAACAAATAGATCTCTTTGCATGGACCAGTAGAAAGAGTTCTAACATAATATCAATCCTTGATCAGAGTAATATATGAGCAATGCCTCACAGTAGACAAAGCTCCTAATTTGTTACATAAGTTAAGTGATATAGAGACTCTATTATCTTTAACCAGTCTTCTCCCCATGTTGGATTTAATGAAAAAACTTGTTAAGAAAGCCCAAGATAGGACTATGTATATCCATGAGTACTCAGATTTATGTAGAATGACATGCCTTGCCCTAGAGAATTTATACTCATATATGATAACACTTCAAACCCCAAATTTTTTTAGGTGGCAAATAATTATAGATTTGAATCATGCTGAGAAGTTTTTAGAATTCAATACAAAAAATGATTTATGTGTGTTTGTGAAAGGCTATGAAATAATAATGCACCAATCTAAGATGGGAAAGCGAGGCAGACTACTTCTAGTTAAAAGGTCTGATTTTGACAGGCTTGTTAAATCTATTAGTGAGAATTTGAAGTCAATTTCCTACCAACTTTCAAGTGAGATTCATGAAAGATTCCCTCAAGAATAAATTATTGAAGCCATGGGTTGTGTGTTTCCTCATTTTTGGAAAAATGTCAAAGATAGACAAATTGATTCTCATATGTTTCATAAAAAATTGATGAATTGATCAGAGAGTTTTCAAAACATGCAGATTGTAATGGACAACCAATTGAAGGAATTATAGATTTAGCTAATCTTAAAAAACAATGTAGACAATTTGCATCATGTATGAAATTGTAGTTTAAAAACTTGGAGAATCCATTTGAACCTAGTGCAATAACCAGGCTTTGGAAAAGGATAGAGGAGAGTGAAGTATTGCGTGATTCAATATTAGAATATTTCAAACTTGTTGATTTCTATCAAATGATGATATCGGGGTCAGTGGAAGATGAAATAGTTTTTAGTACATTGGGGTTTTTGAAATCAAAGATCAGAAACAAACTAGACAAAATTTTGGAAACTTGCTTGAGGTTGTTTGTAAATTAGTACAATGTTAAAGACTTTTCTTATGATAGGGCATTGACAATTTGGAATTCCCTGCCTAAAAGACGAGGGCTTTTGAACACTTCAAAACATGGTGGTTCTGAGACAAATGATGGATCTTGGTCCCAGACTTGGAATGAAATTGAAGATGAATAATTTTTTGATTTTGTATACCCAACTCAGAATGAAGAAGAACCTCTTGCTAGTAGTAGTAGTCAATTTCAGGAGCTAGATTACATGTGGGCTATAGAAGCGACAGACTGCTCACTGACACTGAGTGAAACTAAAGAGTGAAGTGATTTAGAATTAGCAATGCATTCAGTTAATAGGCATTTATAATTTTATACATTATATAATTATGATTGTACTTGTTGGATAAATTGATAATGGACTTGATTCTGAATATTTATTATTGACAATTTGACTCATATTACAAGTAATAAGTATTGTTCATGATTTTTGTAATTTGAATTTGAATTTTTGTAATTTGTAATTTGAATTCATGATTTTTGTAGTGCAGAATGTTCATGAAATTTGTAATTTGAATTGTTGAAGACAATAAATTCCTGAAGACCTCCCTTAAGATTTATTCTTCCCTTGAAAGAAACTTAAGTTTAATCCCTATATCTACCTTGGAAACAATGCATTAAAGTGCCTAACAATTTAATACATAAAAGAATTCAACATCCATATGCAAAGACAACAAAATAAGCAAAGGAGTTCCAATATATTATATTGATGTATAACTGTATCAGTACATTCATGACAGAGAATTATAGGACAAAATGTTATTATCAAAACTTCCTTTACAAAGTAATATCCACCACCCTTAACAAAAGATTAATAAAACTTGCTATATATACCACTCGCTATCTTGGAATCCTGAAAGAAAGGATGAAACAAGATTCAGATAGCTATGATAGCGACTTGCACTACAGACAAAAAGTACAAACATAATGACAAAAAGACTAGAGAAACAGGAAGCAGTTTTCCTAGTCCCAATAATGGAATATTCACAACTGGTACCTTTGTCCAAGGATATTTCAGAGTAGTTTCTTAGATTTTTTGCATGAATGATGAGTCATGACCACCATTACAAGCTAACTTACATCATTCTATGTATGATACATGCTCTCCCTTTTTTTCAGGATCAGGTGCCAGGTGTACCTCACTCTTCTTCCTCTGCTTCTAGCTCCTCGATAGCTGACTTCCTTTTATTTTTCCTTATACTCATAACCCATGCTGCCACATCATCATCTGAAGGCCAAACATATCCCTATAAATCCTATAATAGCTTAATCTATCTATCCCACCTGGAGTCAGTGATGCCCTTAACATCTACAACAAATTTAATGCAATCATTTTCAACTTTAATCAAGTTGTCAATTATGTTGTTGCACCCATCTAAGTCCAAAGAACCATCACTGCCGAGGAAAGCCTCTTGCTTAATCATTATCTGGCCCATGCCTGATTTCCACTCATCCAAACTTAGCACACTTCCATCATCATTTTAGATAGAGGGAAAATATTTTCTATAAAGATGCTTCTACCATTGGTTTAGCTGTTGCCTCAATTTGCAATGCTGGAGGAGGAGCTGCCTTTGAAACTTCTTCAAGATTGGTCTTTAGATCATTCAATTCATCCTATAGGACCTTGATTTGCATTAAATTTAGGTCTTTTTCCTTTGTAACTTTCATTGAATTATCAAACAACAGATCATATATATTTTCTAATTAGGTTTTCTTTGCTTCATTAAGGTGAGAAAAATGTGTCACAACCTTGGACACCTCAAGATCACTGGTATTCTAAATAGTCCATATGATCTTATCTCCCTCCCTTTTATCCTCATTGCTCACCAGAGAAGGCTTTTGAGTCCTAGGGGCAAGAGACCACATTGCAACATCCTAGGACTTAGCATCATAGCCACTTCCCCTTATCATATGTCTGATGTGCACCTCATAAGATAGGCTACCCTCTAGCTACTTTCTAATCTAATCTATGATGAAAGCCAAAGTCAGATCCCATCCAGGAGTCAAAATCATTCCACTTGATTTCACCATTTCTCTGGCCTTATCAAAACTAATATTCTCAAGGCTAGGGTCATATGAAGTTAGATCCCTCATGGTCTCCTCACATGGTTCCATTCCCTCTAGTAGAGCCTTAACAATCTCCTGTGATTTCTTCCAAATGAGGAAGTTCTTGAATTCATCACTTTTGATGAACTGGTCATCACTAAGGAATTCCTCTTGATATAAATCCCTCACATATTTTCCAAGTGCAAGAGGCATTTCCTTTTCTTCTTCGAACACTACCTTTTTTCCTTCTCTTATAGCTTTTCTCAACTGGTGATGATAAGCTCGATCACTAGGTACTAGAGCAAAAGCTCTATATATCATCTTTTTTTGTTTCTTCTCCTTAGAAGGTTCACCCACCTTAAGTTTTTGTTTCTTCAATGGTGGCTCTGAGGCGTCCCCTATTTCTGGTGGATCTTGAGTCAAGTTAATGATAGGTGAGTTCCTATTTTGAGGTGGACTATCACCCTCCTATGATTCATCAGTATATTCCTCATAATTTGAAGAGGAATAGTCCTTTTTCACATCTAATTTCTCCTCAAGAAACCCTTCCATTTGACTAGATAGGGTGCCATACATTTCAATCATTTTTTCCATCCTTTTCAAATAATGGAGATCAGGGAAAAACCCTTTAAAATCAATCTTGGTTTCTTTGAGTTGGGCCTCCAAATTTAACAAATCAAACTATTTGGTCCATCTCCTACTAGCCTCATCCATTTCTAAGATGTTTCTTACCACATCGTCCTCATCACAACCTTCATGCTCCCTTATTGTCCCAATTTTTGGAATCAATGTCATCTTGGCAGTCTTGATGAAATCTTCAGGATCAATGTATTTGCAAGTACTAGAAATCATCTTGAAATGATTTAGCCAGCTACTGAGCTAGTCCAAAGCTCTCTTTCCAATCAGGAAACTACCTATCCTAAATTGCCTTGGCATGAAGGTACCCTTCCTATGTGGTTCCAAGTGCTCCTTATCAATCTAGATCAACTGCCAAATGAATTCTAATAGGGCAACCCTAGGTGGTACAAATTTTGGAAGTAAATGTGGGAGTTGAGGGCAACCATAAACTCTGATGACTGTGAAATTCTCCCCTAGGTAGAAGTCACCCCAATTGTGGTTACCCTACCAATTATCTTCATACTGCATGGGCCTTAAAAGCTTCAAAATATTAGGTTGAAACCTTACCACATTTGTCCCCAATAATCTTAGAATTGGGAAAACAATAAATTTTGGAACACACAGAAATCACACTCATTAGAGGTGTAATTCCACACTCTTACTTAGTACTACACTGGATTAGGATGGCCTTCAAATGTGAGCCTAAGCTTCAACATCCTTGCATCCAAACTATTGATATTGAAATATAAACCTAGATGCATCGGGAGGGAGTAATGCATGAACCTAATGGGCCTCTTATTTTCTTTAACAGTCATCAAATCCTCATGCATTCTATCGATTACATATTGGATGTAATCATAATCAGTGTTGGCATGGGAATTCTGAATGTCTAGAATTATCATTAGTAAATCAACAGGTAATCTCTCTTCATCTCCATCTAACCCTAGAATCTACACAACCCATGACATAGAAACTTCATATAGAAGTTGAGGGACTTGAACTCATATGGGGCATTCATGCTTGCAGGGAGAGGAGCCTATGTATTTACCTTGCTTTGGGATGTGACTAACCATTTGACTTTTTACTGATCCTACATGACTTGTGTACTTTTGCCTTTCTTTTTTCAAGTCTATCTCAATAGAGGAAGAGGAATAGAAATCAAAAGCCTTCATAAATGACCTCCTATCTAAGGTTACCAAGGCAAACTGATCTTCTTTCGTAATAGTTTTTGAAATAGGGTCATACAATCTAGCCAACTCAATGATTAAGTCTACATCTAAGAAAACATCTAGCACAATTAATTTTGCCATCCCCCAAGCCCAAGCATTGCAAATTGGTATAGCTTTATGTCTATTATTGTAAACTTAATTGAATATTGTGTAACTTAACTAGAAGGAGTGATAGGGTCTCTGCAATTCTCCATTAAATCCTCAAAAGTCGTATAAATAGATTTCTTGTTCAAGTTGGACGCGGGAAGCAATTTGAGGAACTCATCTGAATAATTGGGCTTCTCCTTCTCTTCACCACTTTGTTCTTTGGCCCCTTCACTGGATGATGCCATGCTTGGCTCTAGTTGGCTCATCTTGGAATATGAATATTTCTCAACTCTGCAACTTCTTTTCACTTCTCACTCACTACTTTTGCACTAACAATCACAACTATCCGCAGAAAATTTTTAGCACGGAAAGCAATGGAGTCCTATCTATTTATCATTGAGAATTGAATGTGTGCAGTTGCCAAAATTGTTCAAATCAATTCTGCATTCAGTTCTGCATATTACCAACATCAAATCAAGGCAAGTTGTGGCATGGATGTTGACAGGTTGATTTAAAAATTCAAAAATAAAGTAGAAAATAAATGATCACTGTTTATCTTTAAAACCCTTATTTACTAATAAAAATCCTCAGTTAATTCTAATAGGATGACTTTTTTCTTTTTTCCAATTTGGAAAAGTACTTTTTCACATAGCAATGACTTTCATCACTCTTTATTAATGAACACTTAACTAGATTTCATTCAGAGATCCAATGAACAAAGGTTCTCGCGATCTCTGAAAGAAATGTTAATCTTGGGTTAAGCTTGGAGATTCAATGACCAAGTCATTATCATGATCTCATAATGATTTTCTAACTCATGACTTAACTTGGAGATTCAATGACCACTGTTGATCCCAAAGATGATCAACTATCCCTAGATTAACCTTTGAAACCCATGATAACTCAGCTGTAATTCAGAGAAGAAGAGATAATGGCCACGCCTAGTTGTTGAATGTTATCATAACTTCCAAAGTCATGCACACTGTCAAGCTGTTACCTATCCTTTGCATATCTTCGTAGCCTTCAACTAAAAACTACCAGCATAACCACCAAAGTCATGCATGCCATCAACCTAACCATTACATATCTTCACAACTGTCAGCATCAACCCTCCTTTTAGCCTGCCGAAGCTAGGCACACTGTCACCAGTTACCACAAACTGTGTCAAAGGTACATAAATGCCAAATTGTCAACCAAAAACTTGACCTTTGTGTATCTTTGTGGCCTACAACTCTAAACCACCAACATAATAGCTAAAGTCATGCACACCATAAACATTCAACATGACCATTGTGTATCTTTGTAATCATTAGCCATCGACCCTCCTTTTAGCCTGCCGAAGCTACGCAAAATGTCCTCACAAACTAGTCATTAGTAAATCATTATCATTTAAACCATTTTCATTTAATCATGAGATTCAGCGAATATAGTATTCACTAAATCTCCCAAAGTTTGAAACATTAATTATTTTATTCCGAAATCAGGTGACCGAAGGAAATATACTTTTACCATTTCTCTATTCTTCAAATCTCTAAATAACTTAGGGCTTTACTAACTTATTATGAGATTATGTGAATGCCTCAATCACTGAATTCTTGAATACCTTGATGTAGGCCCCATTCATTATGAGATTAAGACACCACCATTGTTCCCAAAGATGATCAATGGTCCTCACTAAGTCGCTATAAAACTTAGAGCTTGACCACCCAATTCCATGAATAAGAGATAAACGCCACGCCCAGTCACTGAATGTTATGAGAAAACCGTCAGATACTAAGAGATTGGGAGACCATATAGTCACCAATTCGTTGAAAGAAAGACTAACTGCAACTAGAACTAGGAGATTCAATGACCAAGGGAAAATTAACAAGGATCTAACACAGAATCACCAGTTCACCGAATACTTTAGTGACATGAAAAATTATTATGAGATTAAGTGAATGCCTAAGGAAAGGAAGATCACGTGCAAATTGAGAAATCTTAAGTGGCCAAAAAGGTAACATGGAAATATAAGAAACTAGGGCACACTTAAGATAATTCAAAGGATTAACCCTACCAAGGGAAAAAAGACCTAAAGCAAGGGTTTACAAGCACAATTATGATAGATTTAGAAAGATTTTAAACCCTAGACTAGTCGTCAAAGCTTCCTAATTTCTTAGAAATTGTCATTTGTCAATTTATTATTTCTCATAGTTCATAGTACATACTCATTAGTCAGTTTATTATTTGTCAATTTCCTAATTTCCTAATACTAAGAATTTACTTAATTCCTTAATTCCTTGAATCAAAACCATTTAAATTTTACTTAATTCCTAATCCTAAATTCCTAATTTCCTAATTTCTAAAAGAAAATATTTATACAATAATATGACCATTTGCATTAACATTAAATTATTAATAATTATACATAATATACAATTATACATTCAATTTTAAATAAATTGCAACTGAGATCTTCAAGATTTAGGAATTAGAATTGAGATTCTTGAGCCAATGAGCTCTTTCAAAATTACACAAGCGCAATGACAGAAAAATTAGAAATTACAAAATATCCTTGTATTAAATTTAACTTCCTTGAAATTTATACATCGAAATTTCAAATTCAAGAATCAATGATCATAGTGCCAGTAGCCAGACTCAGAGGTGAGAGGACAGAGACTTGAAGTCTTAGACTTTTATGATCTATCAGAAAATTACAAAATATTTTTGTATATTTGTATTAACTAAAAATTCCTTGAAATTTATACATCAATGTCCATTGTCAATGATTAATGATCAGAAAATAAAAACTAACATTGGCATTTGGAAAATTAAACAAATTTGGAAACAGTTATTAGAGTGACAGCTGACAACCTGGATTCTTCAGAATCAACCTTGAATCTTGATTTGCACCAAAGGTGTATCCACAATAGGTGAACCACAAACATAAGATACCCTATTCGAATTAACTAACCTCCCTCTATTGGCTCTTCATCTAATACCAAAACTATCTCAACTAATTCCATCATCCATCTCAATATGGCAAGACCAAGGCTTGAATCTCTGCAATATTTTCCCACACCATAATTTCCCTTTTTGATGGCCAAGTTACCTCTCTAAATGTATCCAAGTCTTCAAGGCATTTGTTCCACTTGGCATCTATTATGGATTGAGATTTAGCAACAAACTTATTCATGTCAATCTCCTGATTTTACAATTCATCCACAACTTCATAAAAAGTTGAAATGTTAGCATCACCAACAAAATAAGAAGCCACCTTGCTAGCATCCAAAATTTGGTTGAAAGAATCAACCCACTCTTGCCATTCCTTCAAGTGTCCTTCTATGTCCACAATAGCAAGGATATATCCTTCAAACTCTTCAAAAAAAACCTTAAGCTTTTCCCAAACATTTTGTAACTTGCTAATAACACCATTTCCTTAACATCAATTATTTTTTCAGGTAACTCCATTTGTTTTCCCATTAGTAAAACTAATATATCAAAGAATTGCAAGCATGGGCCCCAAGTATTAAATAATGGGGTTAGTATAGACAAGGCATTAGAACATTGATACTCTTTCCCCTGCAAAGAAATGAAAGTACTATGAAGGATTTGAGACTTCCCTTTTAAAATATTTACTCTGTGCAATAGCACCTTCTTCAAAGTCTCCTTTACAGCAATTCTAGTATCAACAGGCTCAGGCTGATCAACGTCCTTTATTATCTTTTCAATTGCAAGTTATGGAGCTAAGCCCCCCTCATGCTCGGTTTGGACACCTACATCACAGACCTCTGTAACTACCCTAGACTGATTTTTTAGAGTATTTATTTCATCTTGTAGCTCCTTCATAGTCTTATCCAGGAAAAAATTCTTCTTTAGTTCCTCTTCAAAAAAATTTCTAGTTCCCACATAATCTCTAAATGTCCTGGCTAGCCTGTTCTCCAAGTCCTCAACCACTGCTTTATTCATGGAGGATGCATGATGTAGGATATTTTCTATCTCTAATC
The DNA here is from genome assembly GCA_027943335.1 of Chamaecyparis obtusa. Lineage (NCBI taxonomy): Eukaryota > Viridiplantae > Streptophyta > Pinopsida > Cupressales > Cupressaceae > Chamaecyparis > Chamaecyparis obtusa. Next base: position 119,017 of record BSBK01010827.1, read on the forward strand.
CTGTAGTGTCTTGCAACCTCCATATTAATTGGCTACCTTGTGTTGTGTTTTGGATGTCAACCAATTTGGGCTTACTAGATTCTGAGGCCACACACCATACTACTATTGACTTAGTGTCCATATTAAATCTAGAACCCCTTTGTAGTCCATCAGGGCCAAAAGCTTCATAAGCTACAATGTTATATTGCCTCTTGATTTGGTCAATTAGGAATGAGGACTCCAAGTCCCATCCAGGGATCAACAACATGCCACTTCTCTTTACAATATCTCTTGCCTCCACATTTAATGTTTCATTGTTGGGATCATAGGCTTGTAATTTTTCAATCATTTCAATAGTTTTTTCCTGTGATTCCCCTGGTTTCAAAGAAAGTGTTAATTTATTCTACTTAACTCTAAAGAGAAAACTTTTAAACTCATCAGACTTGATGAATTCATCATCATCTATAAACTCTTTAGCTTGGATAACCCTATCATCCAATGTAGCTGTAGCCAATTCTAACTCATCTAGGGCCTTTTCTCCCTCATCTACCATTGATGTCAAAATTTTTTGTCTTAAGTCAGTAAAGTAATGGCTATTACTTGGCAGGATTTGTAGTGCCTTTTGCCTTGCCTTTTGTGGTACATTCATCAACTTTTGTTTCTTTGATGGCTCCTACTCAGATGTGGATGGTTCAGCTTGTTCTATTTCTACCATAAACACCACATCAAGTTCAACTTCCTCAGGGTTTACTCTGTCCTCATCCTTCTCCTCAGGGATGTCTAGCAATTTAGACATAATATCTTCATAATTCTCTATACACATGTTAATTTTTGGGATGTATTGGAGATCAGGAAAGAAACTGGGGAAGGTAGGGTCTTCCTTTTTCAATTCTTCCTCTACCCTTACAATATTATTCGATTTACAGGTTCTCTCTTCATAGGTATCTTTACTAAAAACATTTCTAATAACATCCTCATCTGCCATAGGGTGATTTAGAGCCAAATTGTGATTCCTCATTTCTCTCAATGCTGCTCTAACGAAGTCTTTAGGGTCATACATCCTTGCTTTACCAGAGAGCAATCTGAATTGTCTCAGGAATTCATAGATTTGGTCCACAATATCTTTACCTATAGAGAAATCCCCTATTTGGAACCTCCTTGCCAGAAAGGTTCCCTTATGTGTTTTAGGGCCTAAGTGCTCTCTATCCATCATGATAAGTTGCCACATGAATTCTACTATTGCCAATCTTTCTGGGAAAAATTTTGGTAGTATGTGTAGAGGTTGAGGGAAAGCATACACTCTTATAAAAATAAAATTCTAAAATAAAAAACATATCACCCCAATTGTGCTTAATGTCATTGTCAATTTTAAATCCTAAGGGTCTAAGAAATTTTCTAACAAGTAAAGGAAATCTATCCCTCATAATACCTAACATGTTCATTACTGAATCCACAAAACCACTATAAAAAATAATGGAATTAGAGAAATGGTAAGTTCTATGCCATAACTTGGTCCACAACTGAACCGGAACAGTTCCTCCTACATTCTCGGTCTCATCAATGAACCGTGGGTTGATGTAGCCAATATTGCAATAGAGGATTAGGTGCATCAGCATGGAGTAGTGATTGAACTTGAAGGTTTTCAAATCAGTCTTCACATTCATCAACTTAGTGTGCATTACATTGATTATGTGCCCCACATAATCAAACTCCTTGTTGGTGTACAGGTCTTGAACATCTGTAGCCGTGACAAAAATGTCAGGAGTCACTGTCAAACGTCCATGTAGTCCAATAACTTTGTGTAGATTGTCGATGGTATTTTGGAAATAAGGAAAGAAAAGCTCAATATCAAATGAATCTGCAACCTTCTTCAGTAACAACCCTACCTCTTTCTTTTCTCTAGGAATATGCCTCCTCATAACCTTTCAATGGTAGTAACTTTTCTATCTATTAAACAAGGCCTCCTCTATTGCTAGGTCAATATCCATGCTCATAGGTCCCTGAAGGTCAAAAGCTTGAATAAAAGTCACTCTATCTAACATGCAGAGTACAGACTTGTCATGCTTGTGGAAAGCTTGTGTCACTAGATTGTATGCTTGAATTAGCACTTTCATGAGGTCTACATCCAAAAATACCTCAGGTACTATCAACTTTCCCAAGTTCCTATCCCATGGGTTTGAAATAGGAGGGCCTCTAATTATATTGTTATAGAAAAATATGAAGAGCTCATGTACCCATTTGTGTTTTAGCAGTCAACATCCCTATGATGAACTACAACTAATTTAGAACCTGATTGAAGAATTTGTGATTAAAGATCACTGAGGAGTTTCTGATTAGATATGTAAGATGATTAAATCAGTATTATGTTGTCATTGATGTCAACTAGCTTGACAACACTTATCTTGTAAGTTATTATACCGAAACATCTAAAGAAAGGTGAAAGAGATGAAGAACATAAATATCTACATGAGGAAGATGTATATGTCAGATGAGGATAAGGAATACATTGAGTAACTTGTTGACGAATCTATGACCTTATGATATTGACTTTATTATGTTGCATTCATCTATGATGAAGAATAGAGCTAAAAGACACCAAATAGTGTTGTCAGTAAATGAAGCATTTCAGTATACATCGATGAAGTGTAGTGTATACCGAGCATAGTGTAAACCAAGCTTATGTTCACCAACACATTTCTTTGTTAACCGAGAAGAAGAAAAAGGAATTAAATGATCAGTTTAGCCGATAAGATTGATGAGATGGAAAGTGTATGAAATCAAGGTAACATATAATGTTTGTTACAAAGATCAATGACTAATGAAATTTAGGAAGATCTAGTGAAGTAGATTGAAATGTGTTATTGACACATTAGCCGAGGAAGCTTAAAGTGGAAAAATCAATGAATGAGATTAAGTGGCAAAATCTGATGGACAAAAAGAAAATGGTTTATTCATCTATATAAGAGACTAGAGATTTCATAGTTAATGATGCCGAAAGAAGAAGATACTATAGAGTTATTGAGTGAACAAGTTTTCATGCATTCTGATCATACTGGTTAGTGAGAACTGAACTGCAGAGCAATTGTCGAGCTATAAAGAGTAATTGTCGATGGATAGTAAGTTGATATATTATTGAATCTAAAGTGTTATATTGATCAGAAAGATTTGTATGAGCTGAATATTGATCTGTAATCTACAATTGAAGTTGTATTAAGGTAGATCATCTACTATTACATATTTAACCATTGTACATAGTCAAATCTCTTAACCAAGTGGACTATAAAGTCTTATTTTGTATCATTCATAGAATGAACATTGTTAGCTTGTCAACCCCATAGTGAATGCTGGTTGGACAATAACAGTTGGTCTAAAATCCTTTAACAAGGTCACACCTAACAGTGTGTTTGTAACCTTTAACAAGGTTGGGTCTTCACCGACCTCACTTTAGAAGAGTGAATATTTTTGGGTTGCCGGTCCCAAGTGTTTTTTCCCTTCACAGGGTTTCCACATTAAATATTTTTTGTTATGTGTTGATTGTGATATTTTTTGGTTATCATACTTTGCATATTACATTTAGATTTGATCAGTAACTACTATAATTTTTAGATTGATAATTGGTAAGAACACAAACAGTGAAAGTATTTCATGTTTATCGAGTAGCAGAAGTTGAAGTAATTGTTTTGGATTATACATTTTGTTTTGGGACAAGTGATTAACTAATTCACCCCTCTCAGTTTTTCTAACAATTGGTATCAGAGCCAAGTAGCTTAGAATAAAGTTTTAAGGACTTCAGTAGAAAGATCTCAAGATGTATAAGAGGGAAGTGCCAAGACTGAACAAAGAGAACTTCGCAGTATGGCAAAGCTGGATGAAGTTGCACATATCTAGAATTGGGAATTCTACACTAGAATTGATGGAGAATGGCTACATTGAACCAACCCCTGGTCCCTTAACTCTTGATCAATTGAAAGACATGTATGAACATAATATTACTATGATGGAACTTTCTGTTGCCAGTACCGATGCTGAATTTGAAGATATTAAGGGATGCACTACTGCCAAAGCCATGTGGGACAAACTAACTCTAATATACAGTGGAGATTTGAATGTTAAAAGAGCCCGAGCTGAAAGCCTGAGAGGTAGATTCGATGATATGAAGATGAAGGAAGGTGAGAACATTGTGCAATACTCAAATAGACTAAAAGAGGTAGTACATGCTATTAGAGCTTCAGATGGAGTTATTGATGATGAAATAGTGATAAGAAAGATTCTCAAAACTTTACTACCAGTTTATGCAATTAGGATCTATGCAATTCATGAAACAAGGGCTACATCCAACCTTACTCTTAACACTATGATTGGTAAGCTTACAACCTTTGAATTGAATAACTTTGATAACAGTGTTGTTCCTTCTGTAGAATCCTCTTTCATGTCTTCGTTGAAGATTGGTAAGTCTAGCAGAAATAGTAAAAATGATGATAGTAATAGCAATACCGATGATGAGCTTGATGAGCTTGAAGCTCTTATGGCTAGAAGGTTACCCAAAGGTAAAGGAAGGTATAGAGGTAAGCTACCTTTGGCATGCTTTAATTATAAATAAGTTGGCCACATCGCTGCTAGATGTCCACATAAGAAAGATGATGATAGATCCAGAGACCGATCTGAAGGAAGCTATGGGAGAAGAGTCAATAGAGGCTACTGACACAACAATAGAGACAACTGAGATAGTAATGATAAAGGGAAAAAGGTATGTTACATAGCCGAAGATATTGAATCTGAATCTGATTCTGATGATGACATAGAAGTTGTATTTGTTGCTATGAAAGATGACTCAGAGGAAGAAGAGAAACATGAAGAAACAACACTGATCTCTAAAGTAAGAAGAAATGATACATGGATCATAGACAGTGGCTGTACACATCATATGACTGATGATGTAGAGAAATTTGATCAACTAGATGAATACAATGAAGGATTTGTGAGAATCGGTAATGATGCACCCTATATGGTAAGTGGTAAAGGTTCACTGATGATTAATAATAGAATAAAATGTGAAAATGCATACTGGGTAGATGGACTAAACTATAATTTGTCAAGTGTGGCACAGCTGAATAATTCAGGCCACTGACTTTCTTTTGAGAGAAAAAAGGTAAAGATTTATGATGATGGAGGAAGACTTGTCAAAATTGGTACACAATCTAGAGGTAATCTATTTTATCTTGATATTGATCAATCTTCTTGTTTGATAATGAAGGATGAAGATGCATGGTTGTGGCATAAAAGGTTATGCCATGTGAATTTTGATAACATGATCAAGATTAGTAAGAAGAAAAGAGTTAGAGGGTTGCCTAACTTGTCAAAACCTGATCATGCTATGTGTCATGAATGTCAGAAAGGTAAGATGACTAAGTCTAGTTTCAAAAGCAAAGACTACTCAATAAAGAAAATACTTGAGTTGGTTCATACCGACCTATGTGGTCCTATGAGAACTCAGAGTTATTATGGTGATAGATACTTTATTCTTTTTGTTGATGATTATACTAGATTGATGACTATTATGTTCTTGAAAAAAAAATATGAAGCTTTTAAAATGTTCAAATGGTATAAAAAAAAGGTAGAAAAAGAGACTGGTAAAGAATTGAAATGCTTAAGATCTGATAGAGGAGGTGAATTTATGTCTGATGAATTTACTAATTTTTGTAATGAGCATGGTATCAAAACATAGGTCTCTACACTGAGAACACCTCAGCAGAATGGGATTGTTGAAAGAAGGAATAGGTCAATAATTGACTGTGCTGGAACACTGATGCCGCAAAAGAATATTGTTCAAACATACTAGAGGGAAGCTATCAGTACAGCTATATATGTTCTTAACCAAGTACAACTAAAGAAGGACACCAACTAGACACCCTATGAGCTATGGTTTGGACACAAACCTACTGTAAGTTATTTAAGGATTTTTGGAAGTAAATGCTTTATTCTGAAAGATGAGAGAAATGGGAAATTTGATTCTAAAAGTGATGAAGGGATATTCTTAGGATATTCTACTAAAATTAAAGCATATAAATGTCTCAATAAGGTTACAAATAAAATAATTGAAAGTACTAATGTCCTTGTTGATGAGTTTGATGAAAATAATGTAGAGGATAGTACAAAGGAACCAGAAGACTATAGTAGATTCACTTACATTGAAAAACTTGAGTATCTACTGAAGTCGCAACCTATGATAACTGGTTAGCAGGAAAATAATGCAGAACAATAGGAAAGAAAAATTGGTGAACAAGATGGAGCTACCGAGCAAGCAAATAAACCTGAACAAGATGAACAAGAAAGAAGAAACTGAGTACTAGCTAGTTTTGTCATAAGACATCATCTTGAGACACAAATTATTGGAGATAGACAAGCTAGCATGCACACAAGGAGCAAAGAAATACAAGGTACATGTATAGCTTGTGAATTTGAACCAAAAAATGTGAAAGTTGCATTAGAGAATGAAGAATGGGTTAATGCAATGAAAGAGGAAATAGAACAAATAGCGAAGAACAAAACCTAGTCCTTAGTACCCCGACCTAAAGATAAAAATGTTATCAGTAATAAGTGGATATTCAGGAACAAACTAAATGAAAATGGTGTGGTGACAAGAAACAAAGCTATATTGGTATGCAAGGGATATGCATAAGAAGAAGGCATTGATTATGGTGAGAAATTTTCCCCTATTGCTAGATTGGAAGGAGTTAGAATGCTACTTGCATATGTTGCACACAAGAAATTCAAAGTCTATCAAATGGATGTGAAGTCAACATTTCTGAATGGTATACTTGAAGAAGAGGTCTACATAGAACAACCTGAAGGGTTTGTTGATCTAGACAACAAAGACACGGTATATAGATTACATTAAGATTTATATGGTTTGAAGCAAGCACCGAGAGCCTGGTATGAAAGGGTGCATACTTACTTGCTAAGTATTGGATTTGTTAGAACTAGTGAGAACAACAATTTGTACATGAAAGGTGATATCGATGATACTATTCTTATTACTGAGATATTTGTGGATGATATTATTTTGGAGGACAAGATCAAATATGCAAAGAATTTTCTGATGAAATGCAAAAGGAGTTTGAAATGTCTATGTTTGGAGAGATTAAGTTTTTTCTAGGACTACAAGTGATTCAGCAGAGTGATGGGATATTCATCATACAATCTAAATACATAAAGGAAGTATTGAAGACATTTGGCATGGAAGATGCTAAACCTATGGGAACACTGATGGTTACTGGATGTAAACTGAAAAAGGAAGATGAAACTACAGAGGTAAACCAGACACTTTACCGATCCATGATTGGTAAGTTAATGTATGTAGTTCATAGTAGACCAGATATAGCACATGTTGTGGGAATTGTTCCTAGATTTTCTACTAACCCTAGAGAATCACACATGATTGCTACTAAAATAATCTTAAGATACCTGAAGAAAATAGAGGATTATGGATTATGGTATCCTAAGGAAGGAAAGTTTGAACTGAAGGTGTACACCAATGCTGATTGGGCTAGAAATGTGGATGATAGAAAAAGCACCACCGATGGAGCATTCTTCTTTGGTGAAAGACTTGTAACTTGGACAAGTAAAAAGTAGGCTTGTATTTCTTAGTCTATAGCTAAAGTAGAGTATGTTGCTACTGCTATGAATTTCTCAAACATTGCATATATTAAGCAAGTACTGGAAGGTATGAATGAGGTAATCACTGAGCCGGTGATTATATACTGTGACAACACTAGTGCCATTAATATTTCAAAGAATCCAGTGATGCACACTAAGAAAAAGCATATATCTATTAAGTATCACTACTTAAGAGAACAAGTGCAGGAGAAGCAAGTGAAGTTAGAATTTGTTACATCTAAGGAGCAACTTGCAGACATATTTACAAAGCCTCTATCGAAGGATACATTTGAATACTTGAGGACTAGACTTGGGGTCTGTCCCATGTCTCCCAGTCACTAATGTGATCTGGATGTTGCATCAGCCTAATCTTATCAGAAGATCATTCATGTTGATGCAACATAGTTCACACTTTGGATCATGTTCAAGGTTGTGATTAAGTTTGGAGAATTGAAACAGATTGGGATATCAGTATACAGAGATATAGAGACTACAATGGACAACAGAGAGTTACTTGGCTACTAAAGAGCTATTTGTTTATTTTTTTCTTTGGCATTGTTGTCAAAGGGAGAGATAAACAATATGAAACATATGAAACAATTTACACCGATGAGAACTATCTAAGGGAGAGACAATCTGAAAGGAATAGAACATTGCAGAACATTAAAGATTAGTTACAAAGAGCAGAAGTAGGAACAAGAGAGCTGAAAAGAGCACAACTATAGAATGACAAAGCTATATTTTATAATGTTGTTTAGTAACATAGTGATTAAACATATTAAGCTAGGGAGAGCTTGTACAACATTTGTTCACTGAGTTGTAGAATACATGTTTGGTATGTGTATGGTACATTTCATATTACTTGAGTTTCCATCGATGCCAAAGGGAGAGATTGATGAACTATAACTAATTTAGAACCTGATTGAAGAATCTATGATTAAAGATCACCGAGGATTTGTTGATTAGATATGTAAGATAATTAAATCACTATTATATTGTCATTGATGTCAACTAGCTTGACAACACTTATCTTGTAAGTTACTATACTAAAACATCTGAAGAAAGGTGAAAGAGATGAAGAACAAAAATATCTACATGAGGAAGATGTATATGTCAGATGAGGATAAGGAATACATTGAGTAACTTGTTGATGAGTTTATGACCTTATGATATTGACTTTATTATGTTTCATTCATCTATGATGAAGAATATAGCTGAAAGACACAAAGCAATGTTGTTGGTAAATGAAACATTTCAGTATACACCGACAGAGTGTAGTGTATACCAAGCATAGTGTAAACTGAGCTTGTGTTCACCGACGCATTTCTTTGTTAATCAAGCAGAACAAAAAAGAATTAAATGATCCGTTTAGCTGATAAGATTGATGAGTTGGAAAGTGTATGAAATCAAGGTAACAGATAATGTTTGTTATGAAGATTGACGACTAATGAAATTTAGGAAGATCTAATGGAGTAGATTGAAATGTTTTATTGACACATCAACCGAGGAAGCTTAAAGCAGAAAAATTTGATGGACAAAAAGAAAATGGTTTACTTGTCTATATAAGAGACTGGAGATTTCATAGTGAACAATGCTGGAAGAAGAAGATACTGTAGAGTTATCGAGTGAACAAGTTTTCATGCATTCTGATCATACTGGTTAGTGAGAACCAAACTGTAGAGCAATTATCGAGCTACAAAGAGTAATTACCGATGGATAGTAAGTTGATATATTGTTGAATCTAAAATGTTATATTGATCAGAAAGATTTATATGAGCTGAATATTGATCTGTAATCTGCAATTGAAGTTGTATTAAAGAAGATCATCTACTATTACATATTTAACCATTGTACACAGTCAAATCTCTTATCGAGTGGACTATAAAGTCTTATTTTGTATCATTCATAGAATGAAAATTGTTATCCTATCAACCCCATAGTGAATGCTGGTTGGACAATAATGGTTCATCTAAAATCATCTAACAAGGTCACACCTAATAGTGTGTTTGTAACCTTTAACAGGGTTGGGTCTTCACTGACCTCACTTTAGAAGAGTGAATATTTTTGGGTTGCCGGTCCCAGGTGGTTTTTCCCTTCATAGGGTTTCCACGTTAAATCTATTGTGTTATGTGTTGATTGTGATATTTGTTTGTTATCATACTTTGCATATTACATGTTAGATTTGATCGGTAACGACTACAAGTTTTAGACTGATAATCGGTAAGAACACAAACGGTGAAAGTATTTCATGTTTATCAAGTAGTAGAAGTTAAAGTAATTGTTTTGGATTATACATTTTGTTTTGGGATAAGTGATTAACTAATTCACCCCCCTCTTAATTATTCTAACACCCTGCAGAACGCATAAGGGTCCCTCCATTCATAAGCATTAGCTTATTGCAAATTTGAGGATCCAGGCAACAATTTCATCCATTCTTCAGTGTATATGTTTGGCCTCTTTTTTCTTGAATGCACAATGATACTCTTTTTTAGTATTGCAACAACATTAGGAGATCCTTGTTCTACCATTCTTTTAAGTATACTAAACTCTAAGCAGTAAGCTCCTTTTCTATCTGCACTTAAAGCCAAAGGTTTCAACTCTCTAGTTGCTCTTCGACTCTAGAAATTATGGCTACTCTATGAAGTCACTGAAGTGTGAACTGTATTTAATAACTAACAAGTAACAAGAAACTCATAAGTACAACCAAGCTACCAGCCACCAGGCCACCTACTCTATTAAAAATTAAAATCTCATCAAGCACACACGCATGAAATTAGTAATTACCTTTTTTAGGAAAGTGTCATTGTCAACTATCACTTCCAGCATACATTTGGCAGTGATCCAAGAGAAAATAATTAGTGTGTTGCCAAAGTGATGCTAACGGTACATCTAACCCTAGGTCCCTATCTCAACTTTGCTAAATTGCTACTTGCAAATCAGGGGCCTTGGCCCTTGGCCATTTGAATTTGAAATCACAAAACTTTGAGACTTGTGAAGTCACACAACACCTTTTCAAAATTGTTAAATTGACCAGAAAAATGAAACCTTGAGATGATACGACATAGCCTAGCTTGCCACATGATACTTGTACTTCATAACCACTATCACAAACATTGAAGAAACCCTATCAAAGCTCTGCAAACATTCCATTATTTGGCACTTTACATTTTACACATGGCATGCAAATTACTCTCCGTCTCTCACTTTTCAACACCTTATGAAGTTACGCATGAAGTTAGTTGGGACTTCAGAACCCCTAACCATCATAAAAACTTAACCATTGAGAAGTTATGAAATAGCCAGGCGTAACTACAGAACCGATCACCATCATAATAAATTAAACATTGAAAATTTATGAAAAAGAAAAGTGTAACTTCGGAACTAATCACCATCATAATAAATTAAACGTTGAGAAGTTACAAAATACCTAGGCGTAACTTTGAAACAGATCACCATCATATTAAATTAATCATTGAGAAGTTACAAAACAACCAGACATAACTTCAAAGCTTGGGGTGGGTTCCAATTTATTTAGTATTCTGATTTAGTATTTTGATTTAGTAATTATAATTTACATATTTTTCAATTTATAAATATTAAAATTATAAAACTATTATTCAATTTCATGATTCATGTAACATGTTACTATATTAGAATTTAGTGTATTGACTATTGAAATTTAAAGTATTAGCAAATAACACGTAAAACTAAAAATAGTAGCACTATTTGAAAAATAGTCTTCTGAGTTCTGACTTCTCAATGTTTCATTTGTATATAGTATTACAGACTACAATATTACTATGTAATTCAAAAACTAGTATTATACATTATACATATACATGTTTCATTTGTATAAAGTATTACAGACTACAGTAGTACTATGTAATTCAAAAACTGGTATTATAAATTATACATATACATGTTTCATTTGTATATAGTATTATAGACTACAATATTACTATGAAATTTAAAAACTGGTATTATACATTATATAGTATTACTATGAAATTCAAAAAGTGGTATACATAATACAATATACATAATACTTGTAACTAAAACTAAATCACTGATTCACTGAAGGGTTGTGCTTTCCCCAGAAGGAGAAGCGACAAGCTTCCAACCGTTTCCAAAACCAAAATGAAAAGTACATTCGATTATTTTGTATTTACAAATTACAACTTACAAGTAACAAAAATTTTCATAAGATTGACAAAGAAAGAAAGATTAGTTGATGTGCATACCAGAAAATCACCAGATCATCTGATTCATCTCCTCCTGGAATGCCTCCTGGTCAAATCCATGATTGTCAAAAATTGCGTGCATCTCCCCCTTGTCATGTTCTACTTCAAGTTCAAACATGTCGCTTTGATAACCAGTGTAACTGGTAGCATGATCCCATGTTGCAGACGTAAGATGACTAAGGAAATCATGTTGAATCTCCTCCTTTTCCAAACTTGGTTGGATAACAGGTTATGGGTTCTCATTTGATGATCCCTCAACTACTGGAAGACCCATTATGTCAGCCAAGATTCCAAATTTAGAAATTTAGAAAGTGCCCATGTTCTGCAATTCCACTACCAAGGACTATATAAAGAAAATAATCACCAACTTGCCAGCCACAATAAATTTTGAAGGTTTGTTTCATGTAAGGTGGCTTGCCTAGGAAAAGGAAATTAATGAATATCGGTAAAGAAAAATTGCAGACATTGTATCCTGCGTAACTTGGCTCCGAAGTCAAGAAGAAGAATAATGAGTGTTGATGAATCACAACTCATATCCCATAAAATTATCCTTTTTAATGTCTAATCAAAATCTTGGCATGGATTATGTACCACTCAAGTTATGCAAACTGCCAGTGTTACCTCGGAACCACCATATCCTAGCTACGATTTTAAATTTTGAACTGACAACTTGGCAGTCGCATTAAACTTTAGTGTAATGTGAATTGGATCTGAAAGAAAGATAATGAATGTTTATGAATCATAGCTGAGATCTTGTACAAATTAACCTTTTTAATGTCTAATCAAAATCTTGTTGTCGTTAAGTCTCATTAATTATACTTCACTGTTCAGTGTTCAATGTCACTGTAACTTTGCAGCTAAGTTACACAGACTACCAACATGGCCTAATAACCTCCATATCTTACCTGTGATCATAACTTCTGAAGTCACGCACACTATCAACTTGTCCTTTGCATATCTCTGTGGCCTTCAACTACAAACTACCAGCATAACCGCTGAAGTCATGCATGCCATCAACCTAACCATTATGTATCTTTGTAACTGTCAGCATCGACCCTCCTTTTAGCCTTCTGAAGCTACGCACACTATCACCATTCACCACAAACTGTGCCAAAGCTACGCAAATGCTAAAATGTCAACCACAAACTTACTTGACCTTTGCATATCTTCGTGGCCCACAACTCTGAACTGCCAACATAACAGCCAAAGTCACACACACCATCAACATGACCATTGCATATCTTCGTAATCGTTAGCCATTGACTCTCCTTTTAGCCTACCAAAGCTACACAAAATGTCATCAGTTACCAGTAAATGACACGTAGCACCCAACTTGACATGTAGTCCTATCCATATGTTTTGAATATTCACCAATTTATATTTTTTATAATATAAATACTATTTTTTATTCGCCAATATATATTTTTGGTAGTTCTAAAACAAAAACACAATTCACCAAGATTTTCCACATGGTTTCAGGGAGAATCAATGATTCGCCAAAATTTTCTACATAGTTTTAGGGAGCATGAATGATTCGCCAATTGAAATTATTTTTTTTCCTTTGAAAATAAAAAATTTTCACCAATAATTTTTTTTTCTTTCTAACTTTCACCACTTTTTTACACCTTTTTTGAAGGGGGGGTTTCTTAAAGATTACCCTACTTCTTATTCTCTCTTCCTTGGACACTTGTTCCTAGTCTTTTTTTATTTTTACTTTGTACTCAACCATATTTACATACTCTGTGACTTGTCCAGTGGATGTTAACTATCATGTATACAATATGGTTTAGATGTATCTCTTTATTCTTTTATGAGATGATGTACTTTAGTTTTAACATGTAGAAGATTTATATGATTATTGTAATTAGTAAATTAAGTTGTATTTACATAATTCTACATAAAGGAACTCTCGAGATTGTGTATATGAGTATATATGGACTTTATGTTTTACCTATGCCTTGTTATCCCTTATTATTTGTAAACCCTTAAGATAGAAAATTATTTTGTAAACTTAGTAAAAATATTTAGGTTAATCTCTTGTGGGTTCCATGGTAGGGAATTACATGAAAAACCCTCATAAGAGTGACCCGAGGGTGGAACCTATACATCATGTTGTCTAAACACCTTTGGGATATCCATGCCTTTGTCTAAATCTTCAGTCTCTTTAAATCCTTGAAGATTTTCAAAGTTTTATACATAAAAATAATCTATTCCCAATGTATCTCCTTTATCTAGATCAAGCTCTATGCTAGTTTATGTCTCTACAGTATCCCTCTATGCAACTTGCAGAGTGGGTCTTTCTTGTCCCCTCTCCTTTTTAGTTGTGGTAGAATATCTTTTTCTCCTTACTAAAGGAGTATCTTGTTCACTAAACTCTTCTTGTTCTTGTAAGTTTCTAAGAGAATGTGAAATTAAGGCCCCTTTTCTAATCATTTTATAAAAAAATTCTTTCAGTTGGGGCCCCTTCTCCTTTGGTTGATGGATTTTTATCACAATGTTTTTTTCTCCCATGACACAAATCTTGGGAGGAGTATCTGCTACTTTTGGTATGTCTAATGCAGGAAGTGGGGCATGATATGTCCTTCATTTTCCTTTAGTTTTTATCCATGGAACCTAAATCATACCATGAACCACCATATTCTGAACATGTCCACACATAGTTCCATTTGTAATGGGAGTAGTTTTCTTGAAGGTTGGGATATTGACCTTAACCCCTTTCCCTTTATCAAACTTGGCAAGAGGATCCACTTTTTGCTTCATAGATACAAAATCCATCTTGAATGGCCTTTGAATCCACCTTGTGGCTACTTCTATAACATGCCCCTGGCCTTATGCTCTATGTTTTCATTTTATCCTTTCTCTACCTCTACATTTAAAATGGCTTGAATATAGACTTTGTCTCTATTGTACAAAGAATCTAGAATCTCTTCAGAATCCTTCTACCAACTCTTGGGAGGAATATGAAGTTGGATTATATGGTGTTATCATGATAGTTATAGTATATAATAATCTCTAATCCTAACCTCATAGTCATCAATATAGTTCATCTAATGATCCTCGAGGTAACAATCATGTTTGTAAAATGCACCACTTATCTTGCTGAAATTTCCTATTGGGTCATTCCTATTGGGTCAAACCTTGGCCTCAAGAGTTTATATTATTATAATAGACATTCATCCCACTAAAATTAGATAGATTTAAATACCTTAACATACTAGAATGAATGGGCCCCAATAGAAATTGGGAAGTCCCAACAATGCTTCTTCTTCTTGGCTATTTGTTTGTAAGTGTCCAATGTCTGTTTGCTTATCTCCATGAGCAAAATTATCTCTTAGGGGTACCTTGGGAGATTCTTAGGATTGAGTGTACATCCTACCACTCTGATATAATTAAATATTTTAAATTTAATGTAGTATAATCCCATCATTCTGAGCTTGGATACTGCTACTTCTGAAAGCCCCTTAAGACAATCTCCTTCTATAGACCTAATTATTACAAAGATGAAGGAATCATTAACCAAGTGATATTTAGGACTATCATATTTGAGATTTTTGTTTCTCTTTAGTTGTGGGTACTATTATACACTAAGTTTGTGCCTTTGTCTCAAGCTCTCGTAGTCTTGATAACCTAGTATAACATGGGAATCATCTCCAAGTTGTGGGACCTATGCTAACTGAGATGAGACCTCCAGGTTCTAGGCTGGTTCCTCTTGGATAACCACCTTAATTTGCTTTTAGACAGAAAAAGTAAACTTTTGAGGGAAAGGGATAGAAGGAGTGCTTGGAAAGGGAAATGACTGAAAGAAAACTACCTACTAGTTGATACACCGAAATTAGGGTTTGGATCTCAGTATAGAGGAATGAAACCAATGAAAGGCTTACGTCTAGTAGGTCACAACTTATTGAATAGGCTTGCATAAGTGTTTCATAGGAGGGCCTGAATATAAGACACAACTTATGACCTGCAAGTAGACATTCACTTCTGCAACTTGATGTAGGATTGAGACAAGACTGTTAGGGGGGTTGAAGTATACCCACAAAAACATCTAAATTAGATCAAACACAATAACACACAAAATCACAAAAAGTAAGAGGGATCAGGAACCCTAAGTTGTCATTGAAAAAAATACATATACTTTGATCCTATAAGAGATGACCCAAACAAGGAAGCATAGGGACATGAAGGATTGTCACAAAATACCTCTGCAATATCTAAATAATCAATGGGAGAAATAAAACTGTATAAGCCAGAGGGTAGAGATGATACCACAGATGACCCTTAAGAAAAATGAAATTCTTTTTACAATTGTCCAACTCTGAGCTCAAAAGCTCCAAAAAACAATATATACATACTCCACTGCACGCAGGCAGGAGTCAAAAACCTAACTAGGGTTTCATGGATTTTACATTAGAATAATAGACCCTACATCTATCAAGTCTGATCATGAATGTAACTCTACAAATATGGCCAATCAAACCTCAAGTTTGTGTGCCCATCCTTGTACTACATCAACCTGTAAACAAGTGACCTGGATTCATCTACTTTCCTACACAAAGTCTCACCATGAATGCTCAAGCTGGTACTTTTCTGAGACAAGAATCAACACATGACGGCCACCCAGACTGCTCATCATCTTCTTTCAACTGAAAATGTCCTAGAGACATAAATTTTTTGAGCTACAGCACCGCTTGTGGCCTGCAAATCAAATACTGGCAAAAACCCTCTTAGACACATTTGAATTTGAAAACTTAACGGCTAGCCGGTCATTTTAAAATGCGACTGTCAATATCCTTTGTTTCCCAGTAGATGAATGGCTCAGAGCTATCCTAAAACGGTCGTGAAACCCTTTTGAAAACTTCAAATCCATATCAGCAATACAAGGACCAATGAAATTTTAGCACGTTAGCACGTTTGGGCCCACCTCAAGTTTTCCTCCTTTAAGTCATTCAGCAACTACATGACTAAAGAATTCTAAGTCGCGAGATCCTTTGGCTTACCCTGGTCTGGTTAAGCGATTCAGTGAACAAGGCTTTTTGCTGAATCGTCAGGTCTTTCTAATAACCCTAGTTGCATTAAGCGAACATGAGAAGACCTTTTGGTCACCCAGTCGCAAAATACTTCCTTAACCGCTTATGAGAATCCAGCCTACATTTAGCGAACTAGCGACCAAAGACAATCGCTAGGTCACTGAGAACTTTAGGGCTTCACTAATTAATTCTGAGATTCTGTGAATACACACATTCACACATTCGCCAGATCGACTAGAGCATTGCTATTTTATCACATGAATACATGACCAAAAGGAACCTATCGGAGCTGCCAAAACTTTGTTAACCCTGGGCCCATCTCCACATGTCAATCTTCTATTTGTTCTCAACCTCCCCATCAGCAGACACCCTAACAAGCCTTCTAACGGTGGACCCACTAAAGATAAGATTTTGATCCAACGGCGGGTGCATGATCTCATGGCCACTGAATATTCCTTGCACCTTTGCGCCAGCCATAGATCTATATTAGACTAGGACCCCTTTGACAAATGGACCCACCTATAACCTGTCAGCACTTGACAACCAATTGTGAACCTCCAAATCACTTTGACTTGGCATCAGACCCACCTGACAGAGGATCGAACACTTGGCAAAATGGATGGCTGGTGCATAATCTCATGGCTCTGACACCATTCATGAGAACACATGCCAGTCATAGATCTCTATCCTTCTAACATTCTGTAGGCATTCCAACATGGCCCCACTGACATATGCCTAATCATCATTATGTGGACCAATCAGAAGCCACCATTTGTATACACCTAGTAGTGGACCCACCTGAATGAAGAGTTACATCACTAGGAGAAATCAATAGCTGTCTTAAGTTAGCAAACTTCTGACACTTTTCATGAGAAAACACGCTAGCCATTAGATCAAAAGAGGACTGACAACTGGGCCCGCTGACAAATTACAAGTCATCTCCTTTTGACCAATGAAATACCTCCACATAGGACACCATGGCAATAGACCCACAAAGGCATGAAGCACTGAGGAAAAGGAAAGATCAATGGTTATCGTAAGATCACAAGCCTCTGACACATGCTATGAGATCTTACGACAACCGTTGATCTCATCAACTAGGACCCCACTAAAAATTAAAATCTGGAAGCCTTACAAATGCGCAACCAAAGGAACTTATCGCTCAGTCACTGAATGTTTAGAAGCACCACCATTTTATCTTGTGACTAAGGAAAACACTGCAGTCACCAATTTGTCGAGAGGAAAAGGTAACCACCGAAAAACTTAGAGAACTGGAGACTGAGGAAAGGCAAACCGCTCACAGAGTCACGGGATGTTAAGAACTTAACCGCCTGGATTAAGAGATTACATGAACCACTGTAGTCACATAGTTGGGAAATGAAAGGTCCAACCCACCGGGGATTAGGAGAACTTGCGACTGAAAGGAAAGAATTATGCACATGGGTTTTTGGGGACTTAAGTGGCTGAGATAAATTAACATGAAAATAGAACATGGTCTAGGGTCTCTTAGGGTTTTTTAACACCAATGGCTAGTTTGTGAATTTTTTTACCTACAGACCAGAGAGTTAAAAGATTGCAGAGGCCAAGAAATAAGAGATAAATTCATGAAAATTTTAGGGATGCCTGGCAAGGTGAAAATAGACACTTGGGGATAGGTTTTAGCCAAATTTGCATGTTCAGGGAAATTAGGGTAACATTTTGGTGATTTCTACTAGATGTCAGCCTGCTAGACATGGATCAGTGGCCTTGACATATCCATTGGGCATGGGGCTATCAAAACTCAAAAATTCTCAACTGGAGAGACAAACCTATGCACAGGCACTTCTTGAAAAGTAGGAAACTAACCTAGAAAATAGGGAAAGAAAGTAGGGAAACTTATATTTACAAGAATTTATAGAGAGGGATTAACCTCAAAGCAGGGCTTCAAGTGGAATCCATTCACTAAGATAGGTAGGGAAAATCCTTCAAGATCTAATAGCTGGAAAGCATTAGATCCCTTGTACTCTGTTATAACAAATGGTCCACCCCAAAATGAGTCAAATTTTGTATGCCTGCTAGGTCTGGATATGAAATCATCCCATTTGAGGACTACATCCCCAACCTTGAAATTTTTGACTCTGGCTCTCTTATTAAAACTTTTTTTTGTCTGAATCTAATGGGATTCCATGTCCTGCATTGATTTGTCTTTGATCTCCTCCAATTCCACCAACTGAGCATATATGATCTGCAAAGGATCTCCTTCTTCAGATAGGGCATATTGAGTGGCCAAGTCCAGAGCTGGCAATTCAATTGAAATAGACAACTTGGCCTCTCTGCCATACACTAGCATATAAGAAGAATTACCAATGATTTTCTTTGGAGTAATTCTTTCTAACCACACTGTAGACCTGAGTTTGGTATGCCAATCCCTCTGATTATCTTGAAGAGTCTTCTTGATTATCCTAATCAAGTTCTTATTGGTGGATTCTTCCAAGCCATTACCTTGGGGGTAGTAATTGGAATTGGTATTTAGATAGATGCCATTCTTGACTACCCACTCTGAGACTTTAAGGCCTATGAATGCCAATGCATTATCTAAAATTATGGAGTCAGGAGTGCCAAACCTATGAACTATATCATCATAAAAACTTAATACAAAACTCTCATTTGATTCTTTTAAAGTAATTGCTTTTGTCCATCTAGTGAAGTAATCTGTTGTAGTGATTATCCATTTATGGCCTGCACTAGATGGAGGATTGATCATACCAATGAATTCTATACCCCACTTCATGAAGGGGTGCTCTATTTTGATTGGTTGTAAAGGCAAGGCCGCAAGCCTTTCTTTTCCCACAAACATGGTACACTTGATACATTTTCTGACATAGTCATGACTATCCTTAAAGATAGATGGCCAATAGTATCCAGCCCTCATGATTTTAAAAGCAGTAGTCCTAGGAGAAAAGTGACCTCCAAACGGTCCATCATGAAATTCAAATAGGACATCATCTATCTTCTCTAAATCTATGCATCTTAAAAGGACACCACTGTGATCTTTTTTGAAAAGAACTTCATCTATCAGCACAAAAGGAACAGATTGCAATCTATAATACTTCCTTTTTACTGAATCCAAATTTGCAGGACATTGTCCTATCTTCAAATAGTTGATCATATTAGGCAACCGGCTTGTTGCCTTGTCCTGTTCTTCTATAGAATGCACAACCGGAGATGCATCTATTTTCTTTGATTTCTTTGAACTCTCATCCCCTGCCAAATGCTCACAAAGACCTCTTCCTCTAACCATCTTGGTGGTTTGAATATCTATGTCATATTCCATCACCTTGGTGATCCAACTAGCTCTTTTCTCATTAAGGTCCTTGGAAAGGAAAAACTCTTTGACACTTGGATGAGTAACCTTCAAGTGTACCTTGCTATGGGTCAATAGATATCTAAAATTTTTAAGGCTCTTCACCATAGCAAGCACATGTTTTTCTACAAAATAGTATCTCTATTCATACTCCTCTAAACCTTTGCTAAAGAAAGTAATAGGTTGCTCCAATCCATCTGAATTTTCTTGGGTCAACATTGCAAATATAGCATCATGACCTCCATAAGCATAAAGGATAAAATCCTTACTGAAATTTGGGTTTAGCAGATCAGGGGCTTCTGTTAAGTACTCTTTGATAGCTTGGAAATTAACTCTCCCTTCTTTGGTCCAACTAAAAGATGAACTCTTTTTTAACATGGTTGTCAAAGGCTTGAGCAAATCTGCAATGTTCGGCAGGAACCTCCTAACAAAATTAATCTTTCCTATGAAAGATTGGAGACTTTTCTTGTGGTGTGGTATGGGTAGCTCTACGATAGCTACAATTCTCTCAAGATCTACTATAATTCCTTCTTTGGATACTACATATCCCAACAATTTTCCTTCATGAACTGCAAACACATATTTCTTGGGATTAAGAGATATCCCAAACTCTCTACACCTTTCAAAGATCTTCCTCAAATGTTTGATGTGATCTACTGCATGTTTAGAATAGATATTTATGTCATCCAAGTAGACCAACACAAACTTGTACATGAGGCTTTTAAAGGCCATATCCATTGCCTTTTGAAATGTAGCACCTACATTTGACAAACCAAAGGGCATATTTTGATATTCCATGGTTCCCCACTTGGTTGTAAATGTAGTCTTGTATTGATCCTCTTTATTTACTAAGATCTAATTGTATCTTGAATAGCCATCCAATAATGAAAATCTCTCAGATCCAGAGACACATTGTAAGATTTGTTCCATGGAGGGTAGTGGATGGTGGTACTTTAATGAGGCCCTGTTAAGATCCCTGAAGTCAACACATAACCTCAGCTCCCCATTCTTCTTCCTGATAGGAACAAGGTTGGAAACCCAACTAGTATGCTTGATGGGGTGGATGATACCACTTTCTATTAGTTTGAGTACTTCTTTATGCATAAGTGGCTAAAACTTGGGATTAACAGCCCTTTGTTTTTGCCTCACTGGTTTGGCATTTGATTCTAACTCAATAGTGTGCTAAGCAAGGGTAGGATCAAAACCTTTGAGGTCTTTATATTGCCATGCAAAAGCATCACTGAATTATTTGAATAACTATGTGTAAGCTTGCTTTTCCAATTCAGTGTTTACCTTTCCAAATTGTAGGCTGTTACCTGGTTCCAACTCTAGCTCAACACAATGTTCTTTTTGAACCACCAGGCCAGCTTTATTTTTCTTAACTTCATCATCATTGTTGAAGATAGTCTCCATGTAACAAGACCTCTAGGCATCTTATTGGACTTGAGTTGTATCACTTGATTTCCATAGTTTTGTGATAGCCTATCTTGATTGTGTTCTGAAAAAACATCTTCTTCAAACAAGAATTGCAAAATTTGTTCATCGTTGTCAAACACCTGCCAATTAACATCATTATCAGGAATAGATGGTCTAACAATCACTTTGATATGTTGTTGATCCCTTTCTTTTGAAATTCTATTTGGAATATCATACTGAGATCCAACAACAACTAACCTATCTGCATTTTGATTTAACTTCCTAGGGATAGCAACAATATTGAAAGCATAAAAATCTTCAATTGCATCCCAAACTCTATGCTTGCATGCTTTCAAAGTGTCATTTTTTGTTTCACTTATCCCTCTTACTTGGCTGACAACTAACTCACTATCACCATAAACTTTTAAGGCCTTAAACCCTCTTTTTCTAGCCCATTCTAGTCCATTGACTAGACTTTCATACTCTATAGTATTGCTAGTGTAGGAGAAACTAAATCTAAAGGTAGTGTAATACCTTTCTCCTTTTGGGGACACTAACATAGTACCACCACTAGAACCATGCCTACTTCTAGCTCCATCAAAAAATAGTTCCCAAACCTGATTGCACTGATCCTCTGAATTAATATCTTCTTTAAGAAGGCTTGGTTCTATGGCTCCACTTTCTTGTATCAAATAACTTCCCAAACCAAAATCCCAAACAAGATTTTCTTGGGCCTCTGAAGCTCTTTCATCTAGAAGAATATCAGGGATACTCTCTATCTTTGTTGTTGCTTCACTAATGGTTTGGAAGTCACTATCATAAAATATAGGGTAGTTTACATTGATGGCATTGGATACATATGGCTCTATATGGTGTGCTACTAATGGTTCTAACTTAATGGTAACCTTGGTCCCATACCTTGTATGAAATAGCATGTGAGACCAGTCAGAAGATAGATAACCTCCTATCTTAGCTATAAACTCCCTTGAAAGACATATAAAAAATAATGGAGGGAGATCTATGATATATATATCAAGGAGGATGGAAAAATTAGGACTAGCATGAAGGATCAGACTGGTATCCTTGGCCACATGTATAGTATTGACTGAGGATCCATCAATTTGGGTAACCTTCTTTTGGAAGGGTTCATATTTTAGTCCTAATTGGTCAGCTACTTTCTTGGGCATTACAGTGCTAGTAGCTCCACTATCTACCATACAATTATGTACTAAAGATTTTCCAATGATTAAAGATACATAAAAGGGAGGTGGCTTTGAGTTCCTACCTTGAATGGCATTGCCTTTGGAGTTGCTACTTGGAGCCTCCTTTTCTTGATCAGTGTTAACCAGCATTGGCTTTGCAACTTCTTTTGTAGGTTGAGGAGTTGTCACCTTTGTCATGGCCTTCTTCAAAATTTCAAGCTGTCCTAGAAGAGCCAAAGAGTCCCACATGGACATGGTGACATTCACCTTCTTCATGTTATCTACAATATTAAACGGTGTCACAGTGTGTACTCTTTGTTGTGCTTTCACCATGATGGGCTCCACCTCTTTTGGAATTTGGCCTTCTTTGCTTGTAATGATAGGAGCCTCCTTAGGTGTGATGGGATTAGCTTGTTGTACAGGCTCTACAGATGTAGTGGCTTTGGCATTGGAATCCACTCTCTCCATATCTTGAGCTCTTCTTTTTTCTCTTGTATAGGCAATGAAAGCAGCTTCATCATTGACTCCATTAAAGTCTGGTTGCTCCTAATTGAAAAGAGTAGTCTCATTCTCTTATGATTCTTGTTGAGGAACTGACCCACTGGATGGAACCTCTAATTGAGTTTGGGAGGCATTTTGAACCATTAGAGCTTGGTTCATCCATCCATTTGAACATGTAGCCTAATTATGAGGCTGATTACAAGGAAAACACCATTCATTATCCATAGCCATATTATTTTGACTAGGAACCATATCCCTCACTGGATTTGTAGAATTTAGAGGTGCAGGGTTATATGGTTGGAATGGTCTTTGATTAAAACTTTTTATTTTTCCTTGATAGCCTCCTTGGTATAGTGGCCTATTTTGTTGATAAGGCTGCTCTTGATTTTGATATTGCTGATTAGGACCTTGGCCTTGTGTCTGAAAGGGTGGTCTGATTCCTTGACCTTGTTTCTTCAAATTTGTGACCTCTTTAGTCAAGGTCTATAGCAAATTTGTCATTTCTTGCTGACTGCTTTCTTGACTATTCTTTATTTCTTGTAACTCTTGAGAGAAACTTGTCCCCAGCTCTTGACCACTGGTACTGGCCTGAGGTGCCAATATGGTGGGAATAGGGGTAAATGGGGGTACTTGTGCAGGTGCAATGGGCTAAAGGCTAGGGAAAATAGGCATTGGAAGCCTTCTAGCAATCATTCTTGGTTGAATTAAAAATTTCTTAGCCCTGACATCTATGTCAAAAGCCTGGGGTAAAGAAGTCCCACCCATGGACTGGATCATGATAGAAATTTGGCCATTTAGACTTTGCAAGTAATAGAGGAAAGCATGGTCAGCTAATGGTCTTACTGAGACTGGAACTATATTCCATGTCTTGAGGAATCTACTATTGTAATCTATCATTTGTTCTTGAGGGTCTCTCTTAATGGTTGTTAACTACTCAACTAGAGACAAGTTATCTATTTTATCCTCGAAATGCTTACTCAATGCATCCCCTAACTCATCCCATGAAGTAATAGAACCAAAAATTAGAGTTCTAAACCATTCTAGAGGCTTACCTTTCAGAGAGGCTGCTAATAATTTTGTGGCCACATCTTCTTGGGTTATGTTGTGTATGCTGCAAATGGTGGTCACATCTCTTATGTGCTCAAAAGTAGTTGTCTTCCCTTCACCTGTGAAATCAGGTATACTCTTAAGTGCCACCAAGGGCACATCATGATGTTGAGAAAAAATTCAATGGACTACCCTGATTAAAGGGTGCAAATGAAAATGGTCTAGCCATTGTACGAGCTAGAATCGAAAGATTAACAACTATATGAGCTGTATTTGCTACTGGATTTGAATCCTCTTCTAGATCTCTAGTTAGAGATCTGCCTCTTCTTCTGGAATGAAAGGGAAAAGGTCTCCTTTCTGAAGTATCAGGAGGTTTTGATTGAGCTCTCCTTGCAAGGGATGTTCTTTGAGTTGACCTGCCTTTGTGACCTCTCTTTGAGGGAAAATCTAAAAATATAGTGGGCTTTGAGCTTCTAGTTTCAACCTTTCTCATAAACCTTGAACAAGATTAGCCCCGATCCTTGAAATCAGTGGAGTCACCAGATATACCTAATGAAACAACCTCTAAAGGTCTTTATTATGCAATCTGCATATCAGAGATAACATAATCTTCAAACAATGAACTTCTTGTGTAGTCCCATCGGGCATGCCAGAATTGTTATACACTAATTTTGTGCCTTTGTCTCAAGCTCTTGTAGTCTTGATAACCTAGTATAACATGGGAATCATCTCTAGGTTGTGGGACCTATGCTAACTGAGATGAGACCTCTAGGTTCTAGGCTGGTTCCTATTGGATAACCACCTTAATTTGCTTTTAGATAGGAAAAGTAAACTTTTGAGGGAAAGGGATAGGAGTGCTTGGAAAGGGAAATGACTGAAAGAAAACTACCTACTAGGTGATACACCAAAATTAGGGTTTGGATCTCAGTATAGAGGAATGAAACCAATGAAAGGCTTAGGTCTAGTAGGTCACAACTTACTAAATAGGTTTGCATAAGTGTTTCATAGGAGGGCTTGAATATAAGACACAACTTGTGACTTGCAAGCAGACATTCACTTCTGCAACTCGATGTAGGATTGAGACAAGACTGTTAGGGGGGCTGAAGTATACCCACAAAAACATCTAAATCAGATCAAACATAATAACACACAAAATCACAGAAAGTAAGAGGGATCAGGAACCCTAAGTTGTCATTGAAAAACATACATATAATTTGATCCTATAAGAGATGACCCAAACAAGGAAGCATAGGGACATGAAGGATTGTCACAAAATACCTCTACAATATCTAAATAATCAATGGGAGAAATACAACTATATAATCCAGAGGGTAGAGATGATACCATAGATGAACCTTAAGAAAAATGAAATTCTTTTTACAATTGTCCAACTCTGAGCTCAAAAGCTCCAAAAAACAATATATACATACTCCACTACATGTAGGCAGGAGTCAAAAACCTAACTAGGGTTTCATGGATTTTATATTAGAATAATAGACCCTACATCTATCAAGTCTGATCATGAATGTAACTATGCAAATATGGTCAATCAGACCTCAAGTTTGCATGCCCATCCTTGTACTACATCAACTTGCAGACAAGCGACCTGGATTCATCTACTTTCCTGCACAAAGTCTCACCATGAATGCTCAACCTGGTACTTTTCTGAGACAAGAATTGACCCATGATGGCTGCCCAGACTGCTCATCATCTTCTTTCAACTGCAAATGTCCTGGAGACATAAATTTTTTGAGCTACCTCACCGCTTTTGGCCTGCAAATCAAATACTGGCAAAAACCCTCTTAGACACACTTGAATTTGAAAACTTAATGGCTAGCTAGTCATTTTAAAATGCAACCATCGATATCCTTTATTTCCTGGTAGATGAACAGCTCATATCTATCCTGAAATGGTCATGAAACACTTTTGAAAAGTTCAAATCCATATCAGTAATATGAGGACCAATGAAATTTTAGCATGTCAGCACATTTGGGCCCACCTCAAGTTTTCCTCCTTTAAGTCATTCAGCAACTACACGACTGAAGAATTCTAAGTCATGAGATCCTTTGGCTTACCCTGGTCTAGTTAAGTGATTCAGTGAACAAGGCTTTTCACTGAATCGCTGGGTCTTTCTAATAACCCTGGTTGCATTAAGCGAACATGAGAAGACCTTTTGGTCACCCAGTCACAGAATACTTCCTTAACTACTTATGAGAATTGGGCCTACATTTGGCAAACTGGTGACTGAAGACAATCGCTAGGTCGCTGAGAACTTTAGGGCTTCATTAATTAATTCTAAGATTATGTGAATACACACATTCGCACATTCACCAGATCAACTGGAGCACTACTATTTTATCACATGAATACGTGACCAAAAGGAACCTATCAGAGCTACCAAAACTTTGTTAACCCTGGGCCCATCTCCACATGTCAATCTTCTATTTGTTCTTGATCGCCCCATCAGCAGACACCTCGGCAAGCCTTCCAATGGTGGACCCACTAAAGATAAGATTCTGATCCAACGGTGAGTGCATGATCTCATGGCCACTGAATATTCCTTGCACCTTTGCGCCAGCCGTAGATCTATATTAGACTGGGACCCCTCTGACAAATGGACCCACCTATAACCTATCAACACTCGACAACCAATCATGAACCTCCAAATCACTTTGACCTGGCATCAAACCCACCTGACAGAGGCTTGAACACTTGGAAAAATGGACGACTGATGCATAATCTCATGGCTTTGACACCATTCATGAGAACACATGCTAGCCCTCGATCTCTATCCTTCTGACATTCTACAGGCATTCTGACATGGCCCCACTGACATATGCCTAATCATCATTATGTGGACCAATCACAAGCTGCCATTTGTATAAACATAGTAGTGGACCTACCTAAATGAAGAGTTACGTCACTAGGAGAAATCAACAGCTATCTTAAGTTCGCAAACTTTTGACACTTTTCATGAGAAAACATGCCAGCCATTAGATCAAAAGAGGACTGACAACTGGGCCCGCTGACAAATTACAAGTTATCTCCTTTCAACCAATGAAATACCTCCACATAGGACACCGTGGCAATGAACCCACAAAG
The DNA here is from genome assembly GCA_027943335.1 of Chamaecyparis obtusa. NCBI lineage: Eukaryota > Viridiplantae > Streptophyta > Pinopsida > Cupressales > Cupressaceae > Chamaecyparis > Chamaecyparis obtusa. The sequence continues at coordinate 146,531 of BSBK01010827.1, forward strand.
GCATGAAGTGTTGAGGAAAAGGAAAGATCGACGGTTGTCGTAAGATCGCAAGCCTCTGACACATGCTATGAGATCTTACGACAACCATTGATCTCATCAACTAGGACCCCACTGCAAATTTAACTCTGAAAGCCTTAGTGAATGTGTGACCAAAGGAACTTATCACTCAGTAGCTGAATGTTTAGAAGCACCGCCATTTTATCTTGTGACTAAGAAAAACACTAAAGTCACCAGTTCGTCGAGAGGAAAAGGTAACCGCCAGAAAACTTACAAAACTGGTGATTGAGGAAAGGAAAACCACTCACAGAGTCACAAGATGTTAAGAACTTAACCACCTGGATTAAGAGATTACACGAACCACTGCAGTCGCGTAGTCAGGGAATGAAAGGTCCAACCCATCGGGGATTAGAAGAACTTGCGACTGAAAGGAAAGAATTACGCACATGGTTTTTTGGGGACTTAAGTGGCCAAGATAAAGTAACATGAAAATAGAACATGGTCCAGGGTCTCTTAGGGTTTTTTAACACCAATGGCTAGTTTGTGAATTTTTTGACCTAGAGACCAGAGAGTTAAAAGATTGCAGAGGCCAGGAAACAAGAGATAAATTCATGAAAATTTTAGGGATGCCTAGCAAGGTGAAAACAGAGACTTGGGGATAGGTTTTAGCCAAATTTTCATGTTCAGGGAAATTAGGGTAATAGGTACATGGTATAGGAATAAGGATTTGTGGCTTGAAAACACAATTTTCATGTTAATCTTGTGTATTTTACCCATGTGACTAGTAAGTTTACAATGTATGAAGTAATGTAAAATTTGGGATTCACCTTCACATTCTGTAGTTTCTTATCAAGGTTATCACTTATGATAGTACCCTAGTCAATTTTATCCTTCCTATCCCAAATTATTTGAATAATGTTCAAATCATCCATTATTCCAGTTGCCCAGCACTTGAAAATCCCCAAACCCTATTTAAGAGAGTGAGACAACTCCTTATGTCATCATTTAGATATCCTCAATACATGTCCATCCTTTCTAGTTGTCCTTACCAAATATGTATTAAATAATCTTTGTTGATGAGGTTGTAAATACTATCAATCTTTTCATCCCAGTACCTTTGTCCTCTTTAATTGGAGATGGGCTATTATAAATCTGAATTAGGGATGTGAAAGACATCCTCTATGAAATCTATTTAGATATCCAATACTATTTTCCTATTTATGTTCCTCATGACCTACTCATTTGGTATATAGTTATCTACAAGAGTCATGATGAGATTGGATGACAAGATAGACATGGGGTACCCTGTAACATTTACTAAAGTGGAGATAACCATGGTTGTACAATCAAGTTATCTACCATTAGGGTTTTTAGCCTACCTAAGGAAGGAGGCCCAATCCATGCATCCAATGTTAATATATATAATATAACTATGGAGACTACCCATTTTGTAAGGAGGGAAGAAGCCTTTGTATGTGTACTTCATGATGCACATAGTTCTATATTCACAAATAATAATTGTCAGCATTACTTTATTGAAAACATAAAAATACTCTAAGAAATTAACCAAAAATATAAGGAAAAGGACCAAAAAACCCTAAAAAGAAGTAGAAAAGCCAAGAACTATTCAAAGATAGTAAATTCCCTATACTTTTAGCTCTCTATAATTTTAATGGTTTGGGACCTTCTATGTTGGAAAGAATCCTTTGAATTCAATCCTTTGAAACCCCAATATTCATCTTGTAGATGTAACTTTAGGGTTCATAGGTCTTGATTCCCATTTGAGATATCAGTGTCTAAAATATTGATGACCCAAGGCTATTTATTCCAAAGCATGGAGTTAACCATTTCTAGGTCACCAATAGGTCAGACATTGATGTTTCTTTTAGACTGTCAGAGTGAGATACCTAGACAACTCTGAAAATAATATAAAATGATTTTCAAGAAAAGCAGGGTCTCTATGACTCTTAATCCTTTGGGTATTCAGACAATGAAGCTTCCAAAACTTTATCTTTGACTACAAACCAAGAAAAAAACCATAGAACTAAAAAGGGGAAAAAACCATGAAACCCTAACTCTAACAAAGAAGACAACAAAACCCTAAAATAAAATAAGAACCTAAACATGAAAGAAACCTTATAACAAGAAAAATAAAGAAACCCTAAAAAAAATAGAGAGAAAGCCTTAAAAATAAATTATATCTCGACAAGGAAAGAGAGATGGACAAATATGTGATTAAATATCTCTAGAAACTAGTTTGATGCTAATTCACTCTGGTGGATGTAATGAGAGTACAAGAAAACTAGGTCTGTGTGGTCACTGAAGTCATTGGATAACTAGAACTCAAAAACATGAAATCATAGAATGCAAAAAAAAAAAAACCTAAGCTAAATGCCCTTTTATAGCCTCGTAGTGATAACATTAGCATATCTATTTTCAAAGTGTCAGACGCTGAAATTCCAACACACAAATCCCCTTCACTATGCCTTAGCCAATTTGAAATGAGCTTGAGTAATCGAACCTTCCTAATTTAGGGTTTGTAGGGGCTTGAAGGTATCCTACAACTCTATAAGTCTAAAAAAGGAAAAAATGGATTGTCCAAAGAAGACTTAAATAAAATAAAATAAAAAAGAACCAACCCTAAAGAAAAACTAGAGGAAAAGTGGGGAAAAGAAAAGAACTAAAGGGAAACCCAAACTAGCATCCAACTATTGGGAGAAAACCTAGGGCCTGCAATCTAACTCACCTGATACCTAGTTGGGTTTACCCTAAGGACTCTAAACCACCCAAAAGGGAAACAACCCCCTCCCCCAAAAAAGGAGGTCTTTGTTAGACCAAGGAGCCTAAATAGGGTGTGTGTTGTGAAGCCACAACAAAAGACAAAAGAGGAAATTTTGAATAGCCATTTAGAGGACAACAAACTGATAATTAAGGGAGCTGATTTTTTGGAACAATTGATCCCCACACATGCAAGGAAAATTATATACAATCCATTTATACAATTCAATAAATTGATCATTAACGTAAGGAAACAATTTGAATCTTTTGAGAAGTCTATAGAGATTAAAGTGATAAAAGAACTCAATGATGAAAAGAGGTGTGAGAAATTGCATTGTATAATTGCTTATGATAGAAAAAATCCGAATCAACACCTGCAAGAATCATTGAGGCTATCAACGAGGGAACCAATATTTATAAATCTTACTTATATATGGACAAGTTTGTGGAAAGATTTGAGAAATAGATAAAGGATTGTGTGAAACAACTAGAGAAAATTTAAAAAATATCCAATCTTATTTGAGCCTCCATATCCTCAATTATAGAGAGTCAAGTGGTACCATTTGATGATGAAATGATGAGTTTGGAGAAAGATAAGAATAAAATTATTGGGAAGGTGAATGAGATGAGAAATTTGATTGGCCCCAAACTCTATACACTTTTTTGTGCTTTGAAGGAAGCCCAAGAGGCAATTGCATCTTCAAAACCTATCATTTTGGTGAAGGGATAAGCTACTACCTATGTATTTCATGCTCACATCTCAGTTTTAATAATCCTACAGAAAGGATGGGTTAGAGATATGCAATTACTCAAGACCTTATGTTCAGATATTTTTTCCAATATGTAAGTACCACATTTTTATTCTATAAAAGTGAAAGATATCAATTTTAAGTTTTTCGCTAATGGTTTCAGTTAAAATAAAGGTATAATGACTAGACCATTTTCCATTGATGTAAAAGGGGGAGTGTAGAAATAAGAAATTTGCATAGATATATCTAAGAAGGATTTTGAATAAGATCTTGAATAAAGTTTTTGGAATCCTTTTTGTTGAGAAGAGTTATGCAGAATTTTTAGAGTAGGACACTCAGATAATTTTTCATGAACTATTGCCATCAATGCCAAAGGGGAAAACTATTGGCAAGATGGAAAGAGACATATTCAGATGGTTAAATTTCTTTCATTGATGGAAAAAACATCATTAACAGTTATAATTTTTATAGGTGCAATTTATCAGGAGATCAAATCAAGTGAGAAATCAAGTTTTGGTTAAGTACATGAAATATACAATATAGTGTAGATAGTTTTTGGATCTATGCAAGCTACCATATTAGTATTTTAAAGTGTGAATTTTAGAGAAGAATAATTAAGGTATATTATTTATAATCACAAATTTTTATGTTGTGAGATCTTTCAGTGCGTAGAAGTTATACACTCTTGAGTGATAATTTGCATGAAGAATAGTTAGAATTTAAGGCCTGACATGGTAAAAGATTCCTATTGCAAAAATTGGTAAAAAAATTTTAATGGTCAAAGAATACTCAAATCAATTGATCCAACATGAGAAGAGGTAAATATATTATTATCCTTATTTTTAGTGAAGATTTGGATTCTATTTTAGAAGTGGAACATAAAAAAATTTACATTTCCCAAGAATATTTTTATGCCAACATAACAAGATGAATCAGGAATTGGAAAACTATATAATTGATGGTTGAAATTGGGAAAATATTGTTAGATGATGGTCTAGGCTATTGAAATCATAATTGAGATGCGACAACAAGTTTTCATGTAGGGTTTCAAAATCTAAGATAGTTAATTGGTGTAGATAAGAGTTTCAGGTTTATAAGTAGATCAAGAGTATCAAAGCTTTTTTTTTTGTAATGTCATGGAACTATAATCATGCATAGTACGATTCTAACATAGTTGCTTTATTGTATTCAAATTATTAGAGTGATAATTGTAAGTAAGTCAATGTGACATCCTTAGGGTGGGTGACCAAGGTGAATTGAGTAGTGAAATCTAAGAAGTGTGCCTGAATATAAGTGTACTATTTATATTGTAATAAGCTATAATTCTAGTAGGGTATTAATCTTGTTGTGGGCATCAACCCCACTATGATTATCACCCTATTTTAGGTTTCCAAAAAAGAAATCATGTGTTATGGTTGTGTTTATTTCTACCATTTATTATTTCTTTTTACTTTTCAATTTAAGCTCAATGGTACTTATGAATTGGTTAAATAAGGTTAAAATTATTAGAACATTGATTCCCCCATTCTTAGTGTTTCATCTTTCCAACATCGAGGATGAAAATGTATAAGAGATAAACACTAAATAATTAGGTCCCATATAGCATCAATGTTTCTAAATAATAGATAAGCATTAAGTACAAGACCTTGACCTAAATATGACACTTTAACAATCAATAAATATAACACCTAAACTTAAATAAAAAAATATGATCTATCTTAGGAGAAAGAATGACCAAGAATGTTTCACGCATTTATTAATGCTAGATTCAAAATAATTAGAATAATAACCAATGATAATTTAAACATGTAGAATCAAAATGTCAGCTTTCCATCTATAACCAAATCTCTACACACTATGGAGAGACCCACATGCCACATCAGAAGATATGTTAATACACAATGTTAGAAGCTATTTTAGTATGACACATTAAAATTTGTCAGAACATATTTCCAAATTAGAAAAACAACTAAAAAGAACTACAACAATGTATGACACAGTCTCCAAAACACTAGAAACACATTCCTAATCACTAGAGAATGTGACAACCATGACCAAAACTTAAATCAATCTATATGAGTAGATACACATATTTAATCCTAATTTTTGGAATAAAACCACTCTAGATAATACAAATAATTGATATCTTCATTGTAGCCCAATACTACTACAACTAAACTATAGACATCTAGACCACATAGACTTCCAGATATAAGAGTTTAATATAGAGGCATTGTAAAACACCATCTTCATGTGATCATAGGATACATACCTATCTTACACTATTATACAACTATAATAGATAATGCCTTTCTTTCATGAATTATCAACACTAAAAACATACTTGTCTTCCTTTGTACTATACTACTATATTGAAAATATAGTTGTCTTTAAATGAACTATAGGTTCAGTATGCAAACCCAATTCTCCAAGAGTAGAAAACTTCTAAATTGCAAATATTGAGTGAAAACAAAATCAAACTTCCTCTAGAACACTATGTTTGATATTAATGACAATAGACAAACTTCTGGACCACAAAACTTGAGAAAACACAAACTCAAACTTCCTCTTGAACACTATGTTTAACATCAATGACAACATACAACTAATCATATATTTCTAACAATATATAATGGTAGAGAGGGAAGGATACTCTATCATCTCGAAAAGTAAGAACCATGATTAGGTACTCATTTTTAGCCCCATTTTAGTAATGTATGGGTTTCCACATTTATTTCTCTTTCCTTAGTATTTATTGAACCTTCAAAGTAACATTATTTATTCAAAATTTAAGGTTCACCATTATTTATAAATACACTCCTCTATTTTCTTCCAATCAAATAATTCATTTCTTTAGCTAGGACCTGTGCATTTATTTTGAACTTTCAGGATTTTCCTAATCGCCTAGCAGGCTGTAATTTTTACCACCACTCCTTATCACACTCCTCGTCATCCTACCAAATTTCAAGTTGATTTTACCTAGACTAAGTCAACTTATCTTCTTAGTCTTAGGACCAAGTCAAATTTTCATCTAAGTCCTAGATTTTTGAGCCCAAATTTAGCTCGGAGCCCGATGATGGGATTTTCTTCCAAGGTGTGAAATTGCAGTCATCCTTGACAAAAATTGAGCCCCAAAATGTGTATAAAAAAGCATCCACTCCTCTCATTTTCACAATCTATTATCATGATACATCTACAATCAAGAAGCAATTCATCCACATTCATACTCAATCAAGAAAAAAAGAATTTGGAGTTCAAGATCTCTTCTTTAATCAAACTTCAAAGTTTTCAATTCTTCTACTTCATTAAGCATTGTGGCAAACTACAACTGTAATACCTCTCCTACAGTGATACTATGATTTGATACTTTTTATTATGATGGTTAGAACTATGCACTCATGTTTATATTTTCATGGAGGATTATACGTTCATCAGATGATATTTATATGCTCAGTTATAGTTACTTTGATTATATGTTTATGAGATCCTAGAAGAATGTATTAGTTTTACATGTTTTATCTCATGAATGGTATACTAACCCTTATCTCAATTGGTTTATGGATACATATGTGTTTTTCATGACTCAGGACGAAGTCGTAGTTACTCACTCGGTGAGGTCCACATGATGTATCGATCCTAGTCATCTGCTTGCATATATCTGATGTGTATATCTATATGTATATGTATCTCTTCTTGGTGATACAGGATTTGCAGGTACTGGGTATTGTCTCCACCTAGCTCCATAGGTCTGAGCGATCCCTTAAAAATCCTTGATCATTGTTGTTGTCATGGAGATATCATCAAGCTTCACAAAAGAAAAACTTTTATCCTTGATCATTCACCTTAGGTGGGAAGTGCCAGATCAGTTCCTGGTAGGGAGGATTATGTGGTTATCAGTTATTAGGGTTTGGATCTTGATCTTGCTGTTAGGGATACTCAACTTTGTCAGTAGGTTATTTATGTGAGTCCTTGTTAATCGATTTCTGTTTCAGTGACTTATCCCTGTTTAGATTTTCATGTTAGTATTAAGATCGAGTTGCTATTTGTACCTTGCATCTTCTGGTTATATAGTTATAAAATGTTAGTAAAATGAATAATGAGTTATTTATACTATATGTGTCATAAACATGTGCGTGCACACATATGCTTATGAACACATATATGTGTATTAAGGTATAAATATATATTCATAAATATAAATAAATATATATACTTAATTATATTAACAAATAGCACTAGCTTAATTATTGTTCGATAAAAGTAAATATATATATATATATATCTCTATAATTTCTCATAAATAGAAATTACAACTCTAACCAAAATGTAAATAAAAATAAAAATAAATAATTAAAAATAATTGCCTCCGGTAACAAAACTAACTAGCTAGGAGGGAGTTGAACTCGAGACCTCCTAGAAGTTGGGCTAGTTAGTTTCCAATTGTGCTATGTGAATTCCTTGTGAGATGTTTAACTAATTTGGTTATTAAAGATTTCTTTGGACAATATTTTAATTAAAAAAAAAAAAAAACAAAACTTTATTATGTTACGGGAGAGATTAGTTTCTCCTCCAACCGACTATGGAAGTTGGAGAAGTTTCTTCCCGTATAGAAACTTCTCCAACCAAATAGTTGGGGAGGAGATTATATTTATGATGATTGGTTCGGAAGAGGGGGGCTGGAAACTATTTTGGGAACGGAGAAACTTTGGCTAAACAGGAGAAATTTGGGAGCGGAGGAACAGGGAGCAGCGGAAGAATTTTGCAGGAACGGGCTTCGTCAACCAGGGAACTATTTACCAGGTTGGAGCTTTTCCCTGATAATCCCTAGGATATGAAATAATTATTTTATTGTAATGTCTGTTTGTGCATTATTGTTTATGTTAGATCGGCAAACTCAATAGTTTTAATATCATGGTTATATTAATATTTGCTGAAATAAAATGTAAATTCACAGAATATTAAACCCTAGAAAATGTATAAGAAGTTAGATAAACAAATAAAATACACAACGTTGTATTTTATAATATTAATAGAGTTATATTTTCCTGTATATGTCCTTTGAAAAAAAAAATATATATATAAATATAAATTTATTAACCTACTATTGTTTTGATATTCTAAAATATTCATTAAATAATTATCTATTGTCTTAATATTATTATTATGTAATAGATAATATAAATTCTATTAAATGTGTTTTAAAAGTAAAAAAATAATAATAAAATAATATTAAAAATTGAATGAGGCCGTTGCCGCGGCGGGTCCCGCAGTACCGGACGACAGCGTCCGCTGCCGGCGGCACCTTCGGGTGTCGTGCGGCAGCGACCGCTGTCGGCGGTACCTGGGGGTACCGCACGGGAGTGGGCCCCCCTGTCAGTTTTCAAAGAACAAAGAAATTTTGTTATTTATTATTAGCAATTGGAAAAAAAGATTTCGGTATTATATATATAATATATGGTTAATATATTATATATATAATATAATATGTGTTTAACATTAATTTGAGTTAGATATTATATTATATATATATAATATGGGTATTATTATATATATATAATATAATTTGAATTTTTTTTTATTAAAATTAAATTTGTATTATATTTTACATATAATATGATTTATAATTCGAACACATGTTTTCTTTCTTTGTTTATATATATATAATATGTATGATATTATATATATATAATTATAATACATGGAGACATTCATTTAAGACTTCTTAGAGGCATATTAATTTAAGGAATAAAATTATATTAAAATTTAATGAGGGTCATATATATATAATATATTGTATGTATATATATTATATATACAATATATTAGACATAATATAATCCATTACATGGGGAAAACATAGGAACTAGAGGCATATCTGTTCAATGTTTTAATTTTATAAATTTTATTTAAGTTGCAAATAAATAAGTGATTTCTTGGTTTCATATCTGTATAGATGATAGGAGCGGACTAGAAAACTGAACCCTTTGTCTCCTAACTTGTCAGCAATCAAACCTGTCAAACTTTGTGATCTCCTAAGCATCCTAGGTAGGTCTGTTATAATGAAATTGTTGGACATGTTAGTGGTTTGCTAGGAAAACCTAACGGGAATAGGTTAGGGTTAGGAAACCTAGGAACCCCTAAGTGAGTGGCTCTCAGTGCGGGGCCGGGGCCCTAAAGTGGCTAGACCAGGATAACCGACTGATGAGTTAGTTAACCAAGTGATAACCTAATAAAATTTAAGGGATGGGTTCAAAACATTAAAAAGATTAAATTGTGCCTCGCCCATGCCATTAGCGCTAGGACAGGCTATGGATGGGAGTGGGAGAAGGTACCTATGCGTAGGTACAAATCGAATGGCGCTTGTCTGTACGAAAGGCATTCGATTTCCGCATGTGCCTACTTGGGGGCCGGGGCCCAGTGTGGCTAGTACCAGGACAACCCAAGGGGTGAGGGCTATGCGATGACACTCACTTAGGTTGTTGCTCAGGATTTCCTACCCAAACCTTAGAATCCCTTGTGAAATGTACTTTACTTGTGTGAAATGTTATCCAACCCTTTTGGTAAAACCTAGTAAGTTCCTTCTTGTGGGCTTGGTGTTTATCTCCTAGCACGGGGGGTGAAACCTTACCAGTTTCACATGGTTGGGTGGAAAATCTTTCTATCGAGGTATCTTGTGCAGATGTAAACAACTGAAGATTCATATTTGTCTGAGCACATGTTGAAGAATGAAGACTTGTACTTATTCATGTTGTTGTAAACTTATGTATTCTCCTATGAGGAGTTTAAATGTAATGTAATTTTCAAATGATGTAATAATGGGTAGACATAGGAAAAGGGTTATATGGGATGTTTATTTAATGGAAAGATGTAATCTTGTTATGTATCAAGTTATGTAAAATGTTGATGAATCATTTGTTGTACTATTGCAATATGTTTGTTTGAGGAAATGGGATTATAGTAATTGATCATTAAAAAGTTTTAGATGGAAATTAATTATGAATGTGTTTAAGTATTTTCCAATAAAGAACTTGAAATGGAATTTGTATGGTTAGTAAATGTTGTTAATAGTTTATCAGTTTTTAATTTACATTTAAGGGAACCTTGGAAAGAAGTTAGAATATGTTTTGTTTATTTGCAAACTTTAAAAGTTCAAAATTTTTCGTAAAACTCTACTTAGGTTTTCTTTTACAAAGTAAACCTTTGTGCAATTCCCTGGTTCCCTTGCGGGGCATGACAACAACATCCATCATTTAGGGGTTTGATTTCATGATTTCCTGTTGGGTTTTTATAGAATACAAGATATTGCATCATCACATGTGATCACCTCTAAAAAGGCATTGCATCATTAAGTTATAAGCTGATTTATGTTTTGGATCTAGATTCTATTTCATCTTTTCTTATGAAATTTCAATTTCATTTCAAGGTTAATTCCTAAACACAAGTTTGACTAAGGAATAACCCTTTCCAAAATCTTCTCCATTTCTTTTCTATGTCTAGAAATAGTTTCTAGAGTTGCAGATATAGTTTAAGGAGCTTCAAACTTGGTCATTTCTCCTAGAAAAATTTCATCAGATTTGGAGCTATTGGGACTATCGACATAGTCCTAAAACTTTGATAGAGTTCTGCACTTTTTGGCTGAAAATTGCATGGTAGATAGTTACAAGAATCAGATTCCTAAATCTAGAGTTACAACTGATTCTGACATTCTGAAGATAGTCAAATTCATATCTAAAGGTCAATATTCATGTTCTTATTTCAAGGTGAATTTATCCTATCTATCTTCCGCTTGCACTCACTTCATAGATAAAATTTACCATCATTTACAGATCACATCATTTTCTATAAGAACCCAAATACGTCATTGAACATAGATCTTGCATTAGGACCCTTCATCTATCGATTGTGCTACTTAGATTTGTTCAAGGGTGGGTTTGTATTTTAATGTATATCATAGGATCTTGGTGAGTGATCTACATACTAACATTACTCACAATTTCCTATTATACAGATATAAAACTAGATAGAGATAGAGGAATAAACAAAAGAAGTAATATGCAAAGATATATATATATATATATATATATATATATATATATATATATATATATATATATATATATATATATATATATATATATATATATATATATATATATATATATATATATATATATATATATATATATATATATATATATATATATATATATACACACACACATATATATACAGAGAGAGAGAGAGAGAGACTATTTATATGTCCAATCTTTCAATTATTATTTTTCAATAACTAGTATCTACATTATCATTTAGATAATAAGATTACATATAAAAAAAATAAAAAATTAAGAATGTCATATCTCTAAAGTGGTTGGGCTTAAAAAGAACACAATAATATTTGATGGCTTAGGTGTGCAATTGTGGGCCCATAATTGTTAGCATCAGATCCTATTCCAATAGTAGTCTCTGTTAGCATTCTATTTCAAACGGTTACCGTGTGAATTCTATTAGATTGCATATATCATTTATCTTTATAGTAGCATCTTTGAAAATAGTAGCGACAATGTAAGCTCTAGCTCCTAGTACATACATCCATTGAATTTTAAGGGAAGGGTGATGATTTTAAAATATAGTGGTTTTACTGCACTATTATTGCCTTTTCAAGAAATAGTTGTGGAATTTTTTTGATTAATTGCAAAAGTAGGTTTTGAAGGGTCCCAAAACCCTTTAAAAAATATTACTAAAGATAATCAATGAAGAACCCATCAAAAAAATGCAGCCAAAACACACAACATCCAATACTATCCCTATAGAAAGACCCACAAAACAACCGACAACAAAACCAACAACAAAAAAACATCAACAAAAAACAATGGGCACAAGGAGGTTGTAACTAGTAGGCCAAGTCCATGATGGTAGAGGCCACCTCCTCTTTCATTTTAGAAATATTTTGAATAGCTTCCCTAATATCAACATAATGCTTAGGATCTTGAGGGCTTCCCTTCTTCGTACTAGCCCTTGTGTGCTTCCCAGGACTAACCACAAGAATAGTAGAATCTCTTGCTTCTTCTTATAGATGAACACCATAGGTATCTCCCTAAGAGACTTCTCCACCTTATCAAGAAGCAAGTTTAGGTTATCAAAAAAGTCCTTAATAGACTCTTGAATCAGATTGAGAATGGTCTTCATATATTTTTCCATCTGCTCCATTTTGGAGGTAAGAAAAGAAACCTTATCCTCTAGAATCTTGATAGGGTTATCCTTGACCAAAGATATTCCCTCTAGGGAACCCTAATGAAAGTCATTGACCTTGGTAGAGAGAGACCTTGATGCAAGAGCATCCTGGGTGTAAGAGCAATCTTGCATCACCCGAAACTATTTCTGGTTTCTTTTCAATAAGGGTTATCTTGTGCAAAGCTACTATTTATGGAAACTTACTATTTTTAGTAAGTTGGTCATACGATCTCAAAATATTATGATTTCATAGGTGGAGGTTCACCTTAGTCATATCAGCCTATTTGTTAAGTTTCATTACAACATCATCTGTATTGGTGAAGTTATTGTGGTTTTTGGGTACAAAATCTTTTAGGTCAATTTTGAAGGCCTTAGAGGCTTTGAATTGCAATCAACCCCTAGCTAATTGAAATTTGCATGAGTTAGGCACTATAGATCAGATCCTACCATTTATGAAAAGTGGTTATAATAGGAAAATAGAGCTATGGTTAAAAATTTATGGCCTTCCTACCTAAAAACATATTTTGTAATTCTTTGGAGCCAACCCTATGTAAAAAGAAAAGAAAAGAAAATAATTCTTAGGATAGTCGGCCTTAAGGGCTAAATTTATGGAACCTTCTTGGGCTATGGAAATTGCCTATATAAGAAAGGTCTGTAGTGTTGTCTAGGGAAGTTCTAGGTAGTAGATCTAGGTAATGATTCAAGGCTTTGTCCTACAGAATATTATAAGAGAAAATGCCCATGTGGCTTTGCATATTGTAATTCTAAAATTTATAATTCCACATTTATGGAGATAATAAAAAGCCCATTTTCTATTCTTGCACATTGTTGTTGTTTCTCTATTTTTGTTATGTGTTTGTGGTATTAAGGGGAGCAGCCTTCATCAAGTGGTATCAGAGCAGGAGTTCCTAAGTGTGTAAACAGATCACCGACTATGAGGTAGTTTACACTAGGACCTTTGTTTAGGGTTTCAACGAGCAGTGAGAAAATACCTCCATGAAGGGAACTTGGTGGAAGAGCTCATGGTGTGACACCTGAGGTTAGAGCACTCTAGAGACAAGTGCAAGAATTGCAAGAAGAGATTCATAGAGAAATGAATCTTAATGTCAGAGATGAAAGCAAGGATGACGCTGAAGAAGGAAATTCTAATCAAGAAGGAGAAGGTGAAATTATGAACCAAGAGGAAGAAAGGCTTTTTCAAGCCATTTCCAAGATCAATAAAAGACCTAAGATTGAGGTTCCTACATTTTTAGGAAATCTTAACCCAAATGAATTGATCAATTGGATCAATGAATCATAAGAATATTTTGAGTATGAAGATATCGAGGACCCTGATTAGGTCAAGGTTGTGAAGGCCAAACTGAAGGGTCATGCGAAGATCTAGTGGCAAGAGATTCAATTGGAGTGAAATAGAAGAGGAAAGGATAAAATCACAAGATGGGATTAGATGGTGGATAAATTGAAGTGACAGTTCATCCCTATTGATTATGAGCTTGACCTATTGAAGAAAATGCAAATTTTGAAGAAAGTGGGAAGATCTTTTCAGGAGTATATGGAGGAGTTCTATCGAATCCTCATTAGAATAGGCCATGAAAAAGATGATAAGGAGAAAGCTATCTATTACCTTAATGGGTTGAGGCCGAGCATTCAAGAGGAGTTAAATTTGGTTTGAATGAACAGTATTGAAGAGCCATGCCAGTTTTCCCTAAAAGTAGAGGAAAAGTTGAACAAGACATTTGAGAGAAGACAAAACGGAAGAGGTCATGGTGGAAGATCTGGTGGATGGTCATATGGAGGCCAAAATGAAGATCCAGAAAAGAAGGATGAGGCCAGTAGCAGTCAAAATTAGAGAGGAAACAATTCCAATCCTTTCCATGATCAGAATAATACAGATCAAAGAGGAAGAGGAAGAGGACAAGGTTTAGGAAGAGGAGGCTTCCGTGGAACATGTTTTCACTATGGAGAAGAAGGTCATAGGGCATATGAATGTCCTCAAAACCAAGGAAGGATAGATAGGAGAACTAAAGGCCAGGCTAGAGTTGCACATGTAGATGAAGATGCCAGATCATCACATTCTGAAGATGCTGAAAGAGGAGAAATGCTAATTAATAGAAGAGTCCTGCTGAGTGGTGAGAATGAACCTGACCAAAGGAGGAGCCTATTTCACACTAGGTGCAAGTGTGAAGATAAGTGTTGTGATGTGATTATTGATAGTGTAAGCACTAAAAATTTGGTGTTAGAAGAGATGGTTGAAAAGTTGAAGCTTAGGAGATAGAAACACCCACATCCATATCGGATTTCCTAGGTACAAGATGACCACAAGGTCACGGTCAATGAACAATGCCTAATAAAGTTCAAAATTGGCAGATACCATGATGAGGTACTATGTGATATCATACCTATGGATGCATGTCATATGTTGTTGGGTAGACCATGGCAGTTTAACAGGCATGTTGTACATGAAGGTCATGTGAATACCCATTTCCTAACGAAGGATGGAGTTCAACATAAGCTAAATCCATTGAAGGACATAGAAGAAAAGGTATGTGGTAATGCAAGGATAACTTTTGTTGATAGAAGAAAATTCCTAGAGGGTATGAGGCATGAGCATATGTGTTTTTCTTTAATTCCAAAATTTGGTGAAGAGGAAGTAGAAGATGTACATGTAGAATTTGATCTATTGAATGAGTTTCAAGATATTGTATGTGATAATGTTCCAGATGGATTACCACCAGTAAGGAAGATCAGTAATCAGATGGACTTGATTCCAGGAGCCATTTTGCCAAATAAGGCAACACACAGAATGACACTAGCAGAAAGTGAAGAGTTGAATAGACAAGTACATGAATTGTTATAGAAAGGGGTGATTCGGGAGATCCTGAGTCCATGTGTTGTACCAACTATATTAGCACCAAAGAAGAATAGAGAATGGAGGATGTGTATATATTCCAGGGCAATAAACAAGATCACAATCAAGTATAGGTTTCCATTGCCATAGATGGATGATATTATGGACTATTTGAGTGGAGTTGTTTATTTTTCAAAGATAGATCTGAAGAGTGGATATCATCAGATTCAAATCAAAGAAGGAGATGAATGGAAGACCACTTTCAAGACAAAGGAAGGACTGTATGAGTGGTTAGTCATGCCTTTTGGGCTAACCAATGCACTGAGCACTTTCATGTGGCTCATGAATGAGGTTCTAAAATAATTTCTAGGTAAGTTTGTCATTGTTTACCTAGATGATATTTTGATCTTTAGTAAGACATTGGAGGAGAATATGATGCATATTTGTATGGTGTTTGAGAAGTTAAGGGAAGAGAAATTGTTGATTAATTTGAAGAAGTGCAGTTTTGTGAAGAAAGAGTTAGTGTATCTAGGATTTGTAGTTTCAGCAGAAGGTCTAAAAATGGACCTAGAGAAAGTGTAGGCTATCTTTGAATGGCCTACTCCAAGGAGTGCTACTGAGGTAAGATCTTTTCATGGTTTGGCTAGCTTTTATAGAAATTTTATGAGGAATTTTAGTCATGTTTGTGGACCCTTGACTAAAACAATGAGAGGGGATAGAAAAGAGTTTAAGTGGACTACTGGGACAGATAAGATTTTTATGTTAGGAATGGGAACACTAAAAGGGGGGGGTGAATTAGTGTTCACTATGTTTTAACTTTTCACTTAAATATTAATGTTGAGCTTAAATGCTTAAGTAATTAATTAAACATTCACATAAACATGAAACATGAAATCAACACATGACACAAATATGGTTATGGGGAAACCCAAATAGGTAAAAAACCCAGTGGGACTTGATACCCACTAATATTCTGCACTAGTGTTTTGTGATCCTTGTTAGAAGATCCTTTACCTTGTTAGAAGTAGCTTTACAATGCTTTAAGTATAGTAGACCTTATTAAGGGTCAAACCCTGTTAGGATTCTTTTACAATGATCCCTATTAGGGGAGTGGACTCACTAATCAAATGATGAAGGCTACAACCTTCTAAGATCAGATACACACTATATCTGCAGGTGAACTATCATTGTGACACTGCTTGTCAAATTAGTTCCTTTGGTGCACTGATGCCTTGACCTCTAGAAAAGCTCTAATACATCATATGCTGACTTCACATACCTCTTCTCTTCTTATCACAACTCTATTACAACTTCCATAACTTCCATATCGAATACAATGGGTGCATCTTATATTTATATGCTCATACAAACAAAAAAATTAGGTCGGCCCTATAACTAATTACAAACAATGCTTCCAAATGAATTGGCTTAAGCGTGCTTACAATTATACATGTACATATGTCGGCAACCTAAATACAATGGGCACATAGCCTTTACAACATTAAATTATAATCTCAAATCAAAATGTTGTCTATAGGCTCCATGCTCTGTTCTTTGCTGGCACACACTGCCTATGCAACTTCAACTGACTATAACTTTCACATCTTTCCAGATCTACGTGTGCACTCTTAGACTAAGCATAACTATAGTCTAACAACCTTAACTTCTAGGGTGCATACCATAATTCATCCATACACACATGCATTGATGTTATGAGTCTCTTGTACTATGTATATTGTCCAATCTTCAACACTTAACTGAATTCTGATCTTTACACTTAGTGTGCTGACTCCAAACTGCTATATGAATTTTTTTCCATAATGAAAACACTATATTTAGTCATATATATCAGTATAGAAAACTTTCCAACAATCTCCCCCTTTTTCATTGATGGCAACAAGGGAATGTGGCCAAGTCTCTAACTATTCCTTTACACAAAAAACTTTTTGTCTTCTATACATGATCTTATATCTCCCTATACATATATGTACTCCATATTCTATACACAACTCCCTCTTCAACATTAATGAAAAAGGTTCATAAAAAAACTATATGTACACTTACTCACTGAGGGAAAACAACCAGATATGCAATCTTGAGGTTCTAGATCTCCTTCTTCCAAAAAGTTATCAGAGAGTTAACTATTTGTAGATGGGCGCATAATGCATATTGAAGCTTCTTCATTTTCTCCAAGTCACTGATGGGACCATGATCATAAGTTACCATGGTGGCATCAATCTCCTTTATGTTTTGATTGAGGATGTCTAATGAGGGCACAAGGCCATTCCTCAACTGAGTTTGTCTGAACCTTATCCTTGTAATTTCTTTTTCTTCCTTCTCAATCTTGTCTATCTATCCTTGGTAGACATTGTTGCACATGTTCAGATCTGTGGATGTGTCTATCATTGAACTCTTTACCTGCTCAATCATTGCATATGTTTCTTTTATTTTCTTGAAATGAGCATCGGTGAGCTTGTCTTGATCCATGCATGCTACAATGATCTTTCTTCCTTCATCAAAAAATTATTTCAATGATGGCTGACCAGACTTAAGAGAATTTAAGTCTAGTGAAATGTTTCTCATTAATTCATTGAGTCTCTTCTTTAAGTACTTCTCTTCTGCCACTTTGGATGCAGATTCTTCTAGGCTAGAAAAATTGCTTTTGAACTATGAGAGAACTATACACACATCATCAACCAAATGTACATTTTGCACTTTCTTATCTTTATGAAAAAAACTATTCGAAATATTCATTGATTCCACAAGCAGAGGATTTCTCATGACTTGCTTCTCCTTTTCCTTCTCCATACCTAGGACACTGAACTTAATCAGGTCTTCTTCTTTCCAGGAGTCCAAATTGCTTGTGTCAGGTGTCAAACTTGACAACAATGCTAAGGAGGGAGTGATGGGAGTGTAGTCCATCACCTCTTGCTTCACCTTGACCAATCCAACAAAAATAACTTCATCTTTCTTTTCTACCTCTTCTTCTTCTTCTTCTTTCTTATCAGATATATCTTCTATGTTTACTTCTTCTTGTTGAGTGGGAGGTGTATTGCTACATAGGATTTCAGCTTCCCCAGTACTGACAAATGCTTCCTCAAACTTGTCCAAATTCTTATCAGTAGCTGCCATGGCTATTTCTACATTATTTATGATAATAGTGTTGTCTTTGTGTGATTCTATTATGGGCATAGACTTGTCTAATTCTGTTTGAGTTTCTGCTATGGGTGCTGAGTCCTAAGGACCTGTCATTGGTACATTAATGGGCTCTACCACTTTATCTTCCTTAATTGGGTGCATGAGTGATGGGTACAGTAGGTGGTTTTATCTATTATTCTAATAACACCTTCTCAAATGCCTTTTCTATTTCCTTCATAATTAGCTCATAGTCTTTGTTCATTATGTGAAGAGTTCTCATCTTAGTCCTTGGGTACGGCTTCACCAAATTCAATATTAGTGCCTCTTCTTCTTTAGAACATACAGGTAGAGTTTCTTATAATAATTTTTCTCTGATCCTTTGATCTTCCTCATTAGCTTGTCTCTTTTGGTATTCTAGAATATCCCATACTTTATCAGGAATAGAGGTTTTCAACTCAAGGACTGTCTTCTTGAACTTGATCATGTGCTTGACAATCATACCATGAATTTCCAATTTTTCAATCTCACTATATGTATCATAGGACTTGCCTACTTGCTCAATTCTACCCTCATCAATAATTCTTGGGCTCAAAACTTTAAGGCTAGGGTTTCTTACAACTGATCAAATGCACTGCAAACACTGATAGTTCAATCTCCAAATCTCCACAACAATTTCCAAGGCTCAATCTTCTCTCCAATCGCAATCGCTCTGACTATGAATGAAATGAGTGAGCAAAAAAAAATTTGTGTATTTAAAATGAGAAATTCGCCATTAATGCAACTCACGTAAACTAGGCTATCACTTCAAAATTTCAAACTCGTGCTCTGCTAACAATCAACATGTGTGCTCTTGCACCAAGATTCCTATACACTCCAATAGCTTAAGTCCAAAGGCACATACTCTGAGAATGAGTATACCAGCCACACAGGGGTCTAGAGCTAAATTAGCTCCCCCTATGAGCCTAAGGGCCATTTATGCAGATGTAGAGGGTGTGTCCACTGGGGATGCATCCAATAAATTCTCATCAACTTTATCCTTCTTTCTTTCTGACCAAATCAAGCTCACATCTTTTGGGGCCTTCACAAACTTGACTTCTACTTCAAGATCCAAAATTGGTTCTTCAGCCTTTTTAGAGCTTTCTCGACCTTTCTTCCTTGATCTGCAAAACTTTGAGATATGTCCAACCTCGTTACAGGTGTGAAAAATCACTAGAGGTCTATTATTCCTCAACGCATTGCATTAGTCACCATTTTACATTATTTTGTTGTATGACCATTATAGTTACATATTTGACATGTAACATTCTGAGAACTTCTTGCATTGGTCTGATTCTGATTTCTCTGATCATGTTGAATCCTATTCTTATTACTAGTCTTGCAATTTATTTCTCTATGACCAAATCTATTACATGTATAACAATAACTATTAAAAGGTCTTACCTCTGTACGGTTCCTTGCAATCTATCCATGCTTGTTACATGCAAAATAAGTGCGTTCTATAGGCTTGCACTCATTTTTAGGAGGACCACTATTGTCTTTGGTTTGATCTTCAGTCTTCTCAGTATTAGTAGATTCTTTTTGTGTCTCCTTTCTTGCTTGCATCTTATCAATCTGATTTTGTACTTCATTGTATCCAATATATCTAGTATCTACTTTGACTCTTCTTGCATACAGCTGAGATTCTATCGAATCAAAACTAGTGTGTAATTTATTAATGTGGTTATTTTCTTCTTTCAATTCAAACTCTAATATTGCTTTGCAATTCTTTAGATCCAAGATTTCCAAATTGGCTTCCCTTAACTCTTCATTAAGTTGAAGGTTCTCCTTTACTTCTTTATTGTAGACATCTTGATTGTTCATCAGTTTGTCATCAAATTCTTCAAGCTGACTCAATAAGGATGCATTTTCTTCATTCAACTTCTTGACTTTTTCTTCAAGATCACTGTTAGAGCGTCCTTTCAAATCCTTTCTTAGTCTTTTGATAACTAATTGAGCATCACATAATTTTTCTTTTAGTTCTTCAATTTCTCTTTCTGAATTGTCCAGGTCTTCAAGAGTTGCTTCAAGATTCTTCTTCAAATGTTTCATTTCTTCTTTGTCCATGATCTCCTCAAGTGTTTAAACTTCTTTGTTGAGGACTGGAGCTCTGATACCAATTTTTAGGAATGGGAACACTGAGGGGGGGGGGGTGAATTAGTACTGTTCACTGTATTTTAACTTTTCACTTAAATCTTAATGCTGAACTTAAATGATTAAGTACTAAATTAAACATTCACATAAACATGGAACATGAAATCAACACATGACACCAATATGGTTGTAGGGAAATCCAAATAGGTAAAAACCCTGGTGGGACTTGATACCCACTGTATGCACCCTAAAATGGTCGCCTAGACTTTGGGCCCCATTTATTTCAATTTATCAATCCTGAATCATTTTATCAATAATCAATATTTTCAACAATATCAATTTCTTGATCAAATCTTAAATTCGATCATATATTGGATTTTTATCCTATGGGCTAACCATTTATCCTAAGTTTTTATTTACCTAAAAGGAATATTTCCTCCCCTTTTAATTAAATAAAAAGCCCCCACTTTCCTCTTATCCTAAGTTGCACAAATAAAGTATTATTCATGTTTTATAAAAAGGAGAAAAGCACTTTTTGTCTCATATGGACATAAAGTCAACTCCTATTTTCTCATTGGAGGATACTTGTGCACATGGATTGCTCCTCTTTCAAGCTCCACCGCTGATTAAGACTTTTTGCCTCTTAATCTCAATGGTCCATTTCTTTGCATTTCTTATAAAAGGAGAGCTCTCTCCTCCATTTGCATATCCACTTGTTTTATGCTAATGTTATGCTGTAGGTTTTAGCTGCATTTGGAGTTTGAAGACATTGAAGACTTGTTGCATTTCATTATAGTTTCATTTTTGCTTTCATAGTTGCATAATAATGGCATCCTTAGTGTAGATTTCCTTTTATGCAATAGAATAAGCTCACATAGTCTAAATAGGAAGCATTGTAATCCATTGCTATTTTCTTTCATAGATTAGTTGCCTTGTACTTTCCTTTCATAGCTTAGATTGCATTCTCATTGTAGTTGCATTGCATTGCATATTTGATTCTTGGAGATATTGGCATTGTTGCCCTTGTCTTCACTTGAATCTCTCATTGTATGGTTGACTAGCAAGGTCACAAGCTTGTAGCTCTAGCTGAGAGCAAACACATCATAGTCCCTTGCAACTCCATGCATAGAGAGCTATGAGCCGCTTTGTGAGGCCTCATTCTTGAGCAACCTTGCATGTAATGGTTCATAGAAGTGCACCATTTTAGTGTGTACAACCACTAATATTTTGCACTAGTGTTTCATGATCCTTGTTAGAAGATCCTTTACCCTGTTAGGAGTAGCTTTACAATGCTTTAAGTATAGTAGACCTTGTTAAGGGTTAGACCCTATTAGGAGTCTTTTACAATGATCCCTATTAGGGGAGTGGACTCACTATCCTAGAGCTCACTACTCAAATGATGAAGGCTACAACCTTCTAAGATTAGATACACACTATATCTGTAGGTGAACTGTCATTGTGACACTGCTTGTCTAATCAGTTCCTTTGGTGCGCTGATGCTTTGACCTCTAGAAAAAATCTAATACATCATATGCTGACTTCACATACCTCTAATATTCTTATCACAACTCTATTACAACTTCCATAACTTCATTATTGAATACAATGGGCACATCTTATATTTATACGCTCATACAAACAAAACAATTAGGTCAGCCCTATAACTAATTACAAACAATGCTTCCAAATGAATTGGCTTAAGAATGCTTACAATTATACATGTACATATGTTAGAAACCTAAATACAATAGGTGCATAGCATTTACAACATTAAATTATAATCACAAATCAAAATGTTGTCTGTCGGCTCCATGCTCTGTTCTCTGCTAGCACACACTAGCTGTGCAACTTCAACTGACTGTAACTTTCACATCTTTGTAGATCTACTTGTGCGCTCTTAGACTAAGAATAATTATATTCTAAAAACCTTAAATTCAAGGGAGCATACCATAATTCATCCGTACACATGTGCACTGATGTTCTAAGTCTTTGGTACTCTATATACTATCTAGTCTTCAACACTTAACTGAATTCTGATCTTTACACTTAGTGTGCTAACTCCAAACTACTATATGAATTTGTTGCCATAATGAAAACACTATATTTAGTCATATATCTTAGTATAGATAACTTGTCAACATTTTAAACTATTGAAATAGAAAGTTACAGAACAACCTATTTTAGCACTTCCAAATTTTAATAAGGTGTTTCAAGTAGACTGTGATGCTAGTGGTACTGAAATAGGAGCTATTATGAGCCAAGAAGGTAAAATTGATGCTTATTTTAGTGAGAAGTTAAATGATGCCAAGAGAAAATATTTTGTTTATGATCAAGAATTTTATGCTATAGTTCAAGCATTAAAGAAGTGGAGACACTATCTGCTTCCTAAGGAGTTTGTTTTGTATACTGATCATCAAGCTTTGCAATATTTGAATAGTCAAGGAAAGTTGAACCGAAGGCATTTGAAATGGGTTGAGTTTTTGCAGATTTATACATTTGTTTTGAAACACAGGAGTGGAAAGTCTAACAGGGTTGCAGATGCACTTAGCAGAAGGAAACTATTGCTGAAAAAGATGCAGATTGAGGTGGTTGGATTCAAGGAACCCAAGAATTTATATGCAGAGGATCCTAATTTTGGAGAAGCTTGGAAAGCTTGTACAGAACTAGTTACTCTAGACAGAATGAAGTGATTGGATTTCATCATCCAGAATAGTATGTTATTCAGAGGGAGTCAGCTGTGCATTCCATGAAGTTCTATGAGGGAGAATCTTATCAAGGAGAAGCATAGTAGAGGATTGGCTGGACATTTTAGTTGTGATAAAACCCTTGCTTTGGTTAGTGAGAATTATTATTGGCCACAATTGCAGCAAGATGTCAAGAATTTTGTAAAGAGTTGCAGAGTATGTCAAATGGAAAAAGGAGTAAAGCATAATATAGATAGTATCAGCCATTACCTATACCAGAGAAGCCTTGGGAGGATATCACTATGGACTTTGTTCTTGGTCTACCAAGGACTCAGTGGGGACATGATTCAATTTTTGTGGTGGTTGATAGATTTTAAAAGATATCACATTTCATTCCCTACAAGAAGACTAATGATGTTGTTCATGTAGAAGAATTGTTTTTTAAAGAAGTGGTGAGACTACATGGTTTTCCAAAAAGTATAGTTTCAAATTAGGACACTAAGTTTGTTGGATATTTCTAGCGCACATTGCTAGAAGAAGTTAAAGAAAGATTTGAAGTTTGGTTCATCACATCATCCACAAATAGAAGGACTGACAGAGGTGGTGAATAGGAGTTTGGGAAATTTGATGAGATGTTTGGTTGGAGATAAGCCAACATGATGAGATTTGATTTTACCATAGGCAGAATTTGCATACAATAAATATGTCAATAGGAGCACTGGTAAATCACTATTCCAGATTGTATATGGAAGTAGTCCCAGAAATGCATCTGAGTTGAGAAAGATAGACAAATGAGAGATAAGTAGTGTTGAAG
Organism: Chamaecyparis obtusa; assembly: GCA_027943335.1. NCBI lineage: Eukaryota > Viridiplantae > Streptophyta > Pinopsida > Cupressales > Cupressaceae > Chamaecyparis > Chamaecyparis obtusa. Next base: position 170,903 of record BSBK01010827.1, read on the forward strand.
CTGAGGATTTTGTAGAACATTTGAAGAACATCCATGATGAGGTGAGGAAGCACATTACCGAGATGAACACGTAGTATAAGGCTAAGGAAGATGAGAAAAGGAGGCATAAGGAATTTTAGGTTGGAGATGAAGTCATGGTCCATTTGTAGAAGGAGAGATTTCCAGTTGGTACATATAACAAGTTGAAAATAAAGAAGTTTGGGCCATGTAAGATACGAAAGAAGCATGATTAAGGAAATTCCTATGAGGTAGAATTACCTACTAAGCTGAATATTTCACCATTATTTAACATTTTAGATTTGATAGAGTGTCATGAAGGGGGTGTTGAATATGAGGTCACAGCAACATAGTGGAGTATTCCAGCAACCATTTCAACTACCAAGGAGATTGAGGACATACTGGATAGTAATGTTAGCAAAAGCACAAGGAACATGACATATGAAGAATATCTGGTCAAATCGAAAGGATGACTTGTTGAAGATTCATCATGGCTAACAAGGGAGGAGGTTAACCATTTTGGTTTCCCTCTTCACACTTAAGTCATGACAGGGCCACTTCTCAAATTACCTTGGGTGTCTAATGCAGGAGCATCCTGGATGTAAGAGCAATCTTACATCACCCAAAAATATTTCAAGTTTCTTTTCAATAAGGGCTATCTTGTGTAGAGTTGCTATTTATGGAAACTTACTATTTTGAGTAAGTTGGTCATACAATCTCAGAATATTCTTATTTCATATGTGGAGGTTCATCTTAGTCATATCAGCCTACTAGTTGAGTTTCATTGCCACATCATTTGTATTGGTGAAGTTATTGAGGTTTTTGGGTATGAAATCTTTTAGGTAAATTTTGAAGGCTCTAGATCACAATCGACCCCCGATTGATAGGAGCTTGTGAGAGTTAGGCACTGTAGATCGGGTCCTTCCATTTCTGACTAGTGGTTATAATACGAAAATAGAGCTACAGTTAAAAAGTGATGGCCTTTGGGAGTTGGGCTACCTAAAAATATATTTTGTAATTCTTTGGAGCCAACCCTATGTAAAAAGAAAAGAAAAGAAATGAAAAGAATTCTTAGGATAGTCTTCCTTAAGGGCTAAATTTCTCGAACCTTCTCAGGTGGTGGAAATTACCTATATAAGAAAGGTCCATAGTGTTGTTTAGGGAAGTTCTAGTTAGTAGATCTAGGTAATGATTCAAGGCTTTGTCCTCCAGAATATTGTAAGGGAAAATTCCAATGTGGCTTTGCATATTGTAATTCTGAAATTTGTAATTCCACATTTGTGGAGATAATAAGAAGCCCATTTTCTGTTCTTGAAAATTGTTGTTGTTTCTCTATTTTTGTTATGTGTTTGTGATATTAAGGGAAGCACCCTTCATCAGATCTATAGTTCAAATTAAGGATGTTGATTTCATGGAAGGTCCATCTATCCAACTGAAAGGAGTACATGGACATGGTCTTAGCAATCTAAAGCACACCCAAATCAGAATCTTTATTGTCCTTGATTTCATCAATCAAAAGCTTTATATTTAGTTCATTATGGACCTCATTATTATCCAAAAAAGAATCACCTCTAACAGTATCTTTCTCCAACTTCACAGAACTATTGTTTCTTTTTTTCATCTCCACCTCACCTTAATTATCCTTAGGGGAAATAAACATATCATGGTCCACCAAGCTCACATAATCAACCAGAATGTGAACCTTTTCTCACTTCCTAGGATTCATTTGAGCCTTAGGGGTGTCATCAGAAATGGTGTGAGTACTACCAACCACATCATGGTCTGGAAAAGCCTCATACCTAAGAGGGCCAGAGTCCATATCACCATCTTTCACCTCCTCCTCATCTTCTACTTTATCCTCTTCTATCTCTCTGCCCTCCCCCATCATCATCCTAAAACTTAACCACATAGACAACAATTCCTACCCCCTCGACACCCTCAACATCCTTATCCATTTCCCTATCATCATCATAAGTAATCTTTTGTGGAGTAAAATTGATCTTTTTAGTTGATGTAGGATGCACCCTTTCAGTTCTCATCTCCTCCCTAATTCTCTTACATTTCTTCATGTTAGGGCTTAATTCCTCCAACATTTTAGGCGTTTTATCCTTCTCAATATCCACAGTCTTGATCATAGGCTCTAAATGATTATCCCAAACATGCTTATAGATTAGATACATCAAACCTTCATAGATAAAAATCTTATAGGGATTGCTCTTATGAATCCTAATCCCAAAATTGAGAGAGCTAAGCAGATAAAATGGAAAATAAACATATATTTTGTGCCTAAAAATATTTAGGAGAACAAAATTGTAAGAGTGTGCCCTCATGTATCTTCCCTCAACATTAATATATTCCATAAGAGCCACTCAGACCTTTCTCCAAATAAGCTTAATATGATCAACATAATAAAACCCCCATTTTTAACAAGTTTATCATTCTCAGCATCCTCCTTAGAGAAAATATTCATATCTATATCTGACACTTTCCTATCTCTAAAAAAATTTATACCTTTGTGTTAAAGCCCAATGACTTCCACAATGAGATCCATCATTAAAGTAATTTTATTTCCACACAGAGTAACAAAATATTCCTTCCAACCATCAACAAACCCTTTAGTTACATTCTTCTCAAATCTATGTTTAGTCTCTACAAATATGGCATAATTTCGCCCTTCTCAAGTTTGTTCCAAACCGTCTATTTCTTCCTCCATTTTTCATAATTAGATGACTCTTCACATTTCAAATATCTTCCCATGGTGAAAATCATAGATCTTTAAGAAAAATGATTAACATAGAAGTTTCTACACTTCTCTAAGCCCACAAAGAAGAAAACCCAAAAGAATAAACCCCACTTGATCTTTCTAAAAAAAGTACTTCTGTTTGGACTATCATTGAAGATCGTAGTAACTATGATTCTATTAAGTGTCATTAACATTAATAATAATAATAACTACATCCTTACAAATAGTCTTTTCATATCGCAAAAGAAGTTTGATGTCCTCATTCAAATATATTTCACCTTGCCAAATAATCATATCCTTTGATGTGACAAACAAGTTGGCAAAGGCATATGTCACTACATTATCCTCACAGTACACGTGTGAGATAAATACCTCATAAAAATAATTAATGATAGATATGGATTCCTTAATTATATGACTAATTGACCAAGAGGCCTCAAAGTCACTTTTGAGGTACGTGATGATATTGTTAGAGTCCCCTTCTATCCAATTTTTTTTATGATTCTGATTATCAATTATATTCAAAGAATAAAGCATTTCCTAAGATTTTTCCACATGGTTGGTTTGGATTCCCAAAGGAAAAGAAACATCCCATAAATAATTGCCACTAGAATTATGCAACAAACCACCACAACCAACTTGACTAGGATTGCCCTTGGATGTACCAGCAAAATTAACTTTCAACCAACTAGGAGGAGGAGAGAGCCAAATAACCCCTTCTCTCTTTTTCCTTTTATCTTCATTCCTGACCAACATCATCCAATTATTGCATATATCAATATACAACACATTGTCAAAGCCAACATTCAAGGAGCATATCTAGTTCTCTTTAGTTCCTCTTAAATCTTTGAAAGAAACCACATTTGGAGAAGAAGCTTTGTCATAGAATATCTAATTATTATATCCTTCCCAAATGTTCCATATTACATGATGCACTATCATCATCCAGAGAGGTTTATCCCAGAAAAATATAGCAAAAATCCACTGATTAAAGAAATCTTGTAGAGATCTAGGAAAAATCCAGAAGATGTCCTATATCTAAAAAATTTAAGACCAAACCTCCCATGAGAAAGGGTAACTGAAAAAAGGGTGAAAAAATGGTTCCCATCCTTTCTACAAAGATAACAACAATTAGACATAATCATACCCCTAGAAGGGAAATCCATTAGACCATATTAATCTTAAGAACAATATATTTGATCTAGAAGTGTGACCAGAAGGGAGGTCTATCAATAATAAGATCTTGCAAAGAAGTGGCCTAGGACATAGAAAAATTACCTGAAGAGGTCAGAACCCATATAAATATTTATGGATTGTTGTTCAACTAATAATTCTTAAATTTTTATTTCTTATATATATATATATATATATATATCTATATATATATATATATATATATATATATATATATATATATATATATATATATATATATATATATATATATATATATATATACTTTCAATATAGATGAATTATTATTTTTTATTTTTTTCTATTTCTTTACATTGAAGATTTATGTAATAGAAATTATTTGACCAATATCATAATAGATAGGAAGATAGCATTTTCTCATTATAGTTTTGTTGTCTGTTAGCATCTTACACTTAGTCATTATCTAGGCAATGTTGGTCGGTCATCACTGCGACCGAGTCATCATGTATAGGCCAAGTCATGTAATGTATATTTACTGAGCAGTAGTCACTCCTGAGTAAACCAATGGTCACTTAGTACTTTTGTATTATCCAAGTAGTCTATGCCAAGCACCAGAGATATAAGCGAATGTTGAGTATAGTGAATGCCAAGTATCAAAGACATCAATTGTCGAATCAACTAGAATTGACATATGAGTTTGTTATGGCATAATCATTGAGGTAAAACATTTTGGCTAACATTCATGTTTTGTATTTTGTTTGTTGAGGAAATAACAGAGGTGATTACACTCCTATTTTTCTATCATTGATCCCAACGCAACAATTGGAGCCAATCAGAATTAGGAAAGCTTAAGCGAAAAAAAGAGAAAATCTAGATCGTACATCTTAAATCTTGGAGTAGATCAGTTGTCTCTATAAGATGAAATCTAAACCCTAATATAGTGTGTGTGTGTGTGTGTGTGTGTGTGTGTGTGTGAGGAGATGTGAAGTGAATGAGAGGAAAGAATAGAGAATACATTCAGACTAGTGAAGTATTCTGATAGAGTTCAGTGATCAAGTGAAACAAAGTATTGCAGTGAAGGACATAATAGAGATAAATTTGATAGCTAAGATCAAATCATATTGGAAGGAGAAGATCTGTAATCAACATACAATGCAGACCGAAGGATCAGATACTAAGACATTCTAACAAGTGTATCAGGGTAAATCTCTTAATAGAGTCATTTTAATAGATCTTATGTAATCTGTAATGCCCCACCAGGGAACCCAGGAGAACTTTACCTAAACATGCAACTAAGTTTACAGAATAATTTTTTTTTAAAAGTGTTAACAAACAACAACAAAAATTTTTTACAATGCATAAGAAATACAATGAAATATACAACTCACATAGATTACAACTCTCCAAGATTCCTTGACGAAGATTATGTTAACATTAATTAATTAATTTAGATTATATATAATTACAAAACTCGTATATACAAATGAAAGATAAATGAAACATCACATATAAGATAACATAGATACAACTGATACCATAAGGTATCCATAATAACCTACATCCACTGCACATGTCGCAGTGTATGTAATACAATAATTAAAATGAAGGAGAATATGATATCTCTGAATAACTGATACAATTATACAAGATCACATAGAAGAAGAAGAAGAAGAAGAAGAAGAACACAACTCCAACAATGAAGAACAAGAAGAGTCAACTACTACAAGGATCATCCCGCACTGGTACATGAACATCAAAATCTCAAATGGTAAAAGAATCACTACCACCCGACCTCATGGAACCTAAATGGTCCACTCCCACCATGCTGAGGAGATAATAACAGATCCCACTCGGATAACAAACATCAACAGAATAAGCTAAGGAAAAGATCCTAAAAGCTCTCTAACACCAAGTGTACAAAAGATAACAATAGGTAAGACTCACTAATCCAAAGGCAACCAACACATGTAGAATAACTAGACTATGTATAAGAAGGTGTCATCATGTATGTCTAACCCTTGAGTCTCATCCTGGTAATCACTCTAGATCCCGACACTCAAGTGACCATACACGGATCAATGAATCCTTGTAGAGATGAAGCCATTTACTATGCTATACACACCTCTCAAGGTGGTCATCATCATCTTCATTCCCATCTTAGTATGTACTAGCACTCAAGCATGGGTGAGGAACATATCTTACTAAGTTCATTTAATTCCCCTTAATTATATTAGGTTATCACTTGATTACAAATAATTACAATAAGTGATCCTATAAGCCACTTGTGGGCCCTAATGCTTATTGAAAGCCACCCCCTACTACATATCTAGGTAAAATACCCTAGGCTCAAAGATGCCACATAACATCACAAAAAAAATAATAATGTCCCTCAGGACTATTCCACAAAGCAACATGAACATGCAAAAGGTCTCCAACCATAACATCACAAAACACTCTCTAAGTGTTCACAAAAGAATATACACTTGATCCCATGGATAGGATGTAGGAAATCAACATCATATTCCCCTATATAGAATATGAAGAAAAACTCAATCTTACAAAACATCACATAAGAGAATCATAGAGAAAAGATCACATAAGGTTGGGTTAAACCAATCAAATATCATAGAGTTCACAAGGAAAACAATAATGATAATCTAAAACAACCAAAACCTGCCTCTAGAATTACATTCCCACTAGCTAACATCCTAACCCCTTAAATTCACCACATAGAATAATAGGAGACTAAACAAGATTTAAATAAAATAGACCAATTACATCCACACTTGATTCGAATTAAAAAGACGTCATCATGAAGAAAACTTTACTAAATCAAACACTCAGATTTACTTAACAATTCTAGTCACATGGTTCAAACAGTCACATTAGAATTCAAAAAAAGAAATCATCTTCTCCATAAAATCACATGCAAAGTAAATCTCTATCATTAAATAAAATATCATGCAAAATAGAATAATTTATCCCTGAATAATCCCTCAAATTGGTTCCTTAATTCAATAGGGACACACCAACTCTCAATCCACAACATCACAACAATACCCCTCAATAAACTTCAATAATAAAACACATGAGGGAAAAAAAAAACAAAAAAAACATTCACACAACCCCAAGCCTCTGGTAACGTCACTAAAACAGGCTACATAAAACTCCCATAAAACCCATAATCACATTAAAATACACTTTCATAACAACTCATAAAGCTCTCAACAAATAGTTTGATATACTGGATTAATACCATAATCTACATTACCCACTACAATTTAATTAATCTAAAAACACAAATTTATTTTACCACATAATTCCTTTTTAATAAAATACCAAACCCACTTAATAATTATATGACGAAAATATTAAAATTCATTAAAAAACATTTAATTATTTAATATTACTAAATAATAATATTAATTAATAAAAGTAACATAATAATAATCTAATTATTAATTAATAATATTAACTAACAAATATTAATATTAAACTAGTTATTAAATATCAATATCTATTATTAATAATTATTAATTAATATTTAATTAAAAACATATTTAAATAGAAATAAATTAATTAATATAAAAACAACTATTATGGGGAGGGTTATGTGACCTCACCTCCCCTCTTCCATACTTGCTTTAAAAGGAAACGGTTATTATTATTTTTTTAAAAGAAATTAAGCTTGCCCACATAAAGTATCGCATGTTCTTACAGTGGTGTGGTGGAGCCGCCATGTAAGGCGTGAACTCCCACCCACATGTAATAATTTTTTTTAATTTTAATTTTAATTTAATTTTCTTTTATTTATTTATTTATTTATTATTTTCTGCCAGAATTTTAACACATAAAACAATAAGCATTATTTTTTTTTACATTTAAATAAATATGTATATAAATTTAGTATATTTATTTATTTATTTATTTTCAAAGCCTCTTTCTTATACAAATGTATTTTCTCAAATACGAGTTTCTTAAAATATATATAGAACTATTTTAATTGATTTATTAAAATCAAACACATACGTTTTCAAACACCAACTAGGTTCAAACATAAGGGTTTTTGTAAAAATTTGAATGAAACCCTAATTGAAATCTATTCTAAAAATACGAAAGAAATGAATGCATGCAACAAGGATTTCCATAAATCCAACTCCAAAATACTGAGAGAGAGAGAGAGAGAGAGAGAGAGAGAGAGAGAGAGAGAGAGAGAGAGAGAGAGTCTTTCTAAAATTCACAAAACAACATACACATAAGGAAAATCAACTCTACCTCAAAACTGAAGGAAATATTCAAACGGAGACCAAATCTAAAGATAAATCCCAAAACCTCCAAGCTTTCCAAAATCGAATTCTCCAAAAAAAATCATTCATTCCACCTGCCAAAATTCCTCAACCTGTCTCCTCCAAAATATGGCCAAATCTCCTACATGTAGGAATTCCCATTCCACATGTTAGGGTTTGAAACTCAACTCTCCAAAAGGGACTTGCATGAATTTAGACTCTGATTTGTAGTTCAATTTCAATTGAACTCAAGTCTATTTTCACTTTTCTTTTGTTGAAAAAACTTTAACCTAAAATTAACTAATACCATTAATTTAATTTAAACATTTTTTATTGTGCAACTTTAATGCATTCACTTAAAATAAAATAAAAACATTTACTCTAAAATAATTTCCACATGCTCAATCAATCTCAAATTAATGAATACATTATAATTGATCAGAGGTTAAATTTGCAATTAAATAATTCTAAGGTGAAGATATTTAATTAATCCTCATTAATTAAATATTTCAACCACATAATAAACTAAATTTAACAATTGTATTTAATTAATTTTCAATTAATTAAATAATCTCTCAAAGCTAAAAATAGCAAAGATTCCATTTAATTAAAATTGCACTATTTAATCAAATTAAATAATCTAAATATAGAAAACATGCCAACCACCATAATGAAAAGCATCACAAGGACCTAAGGACCCACATTCAAACTCAAGAATAGGGATATAAACTCACATCAACTGGATGAGTTTAGAAAGCGTACAAAAAAATAGAATCTTGTCCACTATTTCAGGATAATAATATGGCTTAAGTTAGGGTTTGAACCTATGTTATCTCTCTTCTCTTACCATTTGAGATATTACGATAGGGCACGCTCATCTTGACAATTCAAGGAAGTCAATGTCTGGTACCTGCAAACCTGCATACAAACCCACATGTACATACATATATAGATATATAATAGATAATGGTGGGGATCGGTCGATCGTGTGGATCTTGCAAGCAAGTAATTACAACTCCATCCCTCAACCACATTAGGCACGTCAAAAAAAAATATAAAACAAACACATCAACCATACACATGGAAATATGGGGTCAGTAAAATCATAAGCATCAATGATATCCTAACATATAAATCATCTTCCTAACATAACCATAACATAAATAAAATCAGACTAGGGGCGAGGTACTACATAATCTCTTAACTGAGTGCTTACTTAGTTGTAAGTTTTAAATCCTTTTACAAGGTAGATTGTATAAGTCTTTTAGCTCTTAATAGGGCAGACCCCTCACAGGATAGATCATATTTTGTGATCAAATTTGTATCCCTAATAGGAAAACTTTATACTACAGTAGTGAAGATTTGTGGGTGTCATCCCCACCCCAGTTTTACCTTTTAAGAGTTTTTGGGTAACCAAGTTATTGTGTTATGAGTATTTTCATGTATGATGTTTCGTGCATTACTTTCATTGCATTAATGAAGATTGTGATAATGCTATGAAGTTTTTCTGTAATGTTAAAATGGATTAATAGGTGATAGCTGATTCACCACCCCCTCTCAGTATCACATTTCCCAACTAAATTTCCAACAATTGGTATCAAAGCTCTAGGGTTTCTTATAGGAAGTCTAACCACTCAAAGATAAAGATCTTGAGATGGAGGTTTATAAGTTGGATAAAGTTATAGAGAATCAGAAGATTGATGTCCAACTTGTATTATAGCAACTTGAAGCAACCAGAGGAGAACTAAAGAAATCTTTGAAAAAAGAAGAGAAATTGCTATTTAGCAAAATGAACCACAATATCAAGAAGAAGACACCACTAGATTATTTGATAATGGGAACTCTGTAGAAAGTGACAAGGCTATAAAAGAACTACTGGAGAAAAATAGCATACTAAGTGATGACATTAGAAATCTAAAGAGAGAAAATGAAATCTAATCTGTCAGACTCCGTGAAGTAGTTGAACAAAAAAAGAAATCTGAAGAGGACAAGACAATGGTTGAAGAAGACAAAATAAAAATATCAATAAGACTTGATGAAAGGACAAGTGACATGCAAAGGTTGACTAACAATCAACTAGATATGGTAAATCAACTACTACTGGTTAATCAAGAATTGGGCAGAAAAGATATGGAAATCAACAATCTAAGATCTGAGAATGATCAACTAAGAAATGAAGTGACATACGAAAAGGAAATTAATGAAAGGATGAACAAACCAAATGAAGCTGCTAAATACTTTGAAGAACTATTGAGGTCACCTAGAAGATCTGATGATAGATCTGGACTTGGACTAAATGAGCATGCACCATCTACCGAGGAAGGAGAATCATCAAAAAGTGGAGAGAAAAAGAATTCTAAACCAAAGAACAACAAGCCTACATGCCATCACTATGGAAAGCTAGGACATACAGCTAACATCTACAGAAGAAAACATGACAGGTCTAATCCTAAACCTAAATTTAATGGACATTGTTTTAACTGTAAGAAACATGGACATCAGGCATAAGAATGCAAGTCTAAGGTCAGTAGTCCACCTATCTCACTAAAATTTCAAGGACACTATTTTAACTATCAAAAGTATGGACATAGATAATTTGAATGTAGATCCAAACCTAAATGGTCATTAAATGAATAGACTAAGTCACCTATGAAGAGTAACTCATACAACAGGGATTATAACACTTGGTACAGTTGTCATTAGTCTGGAAAATATGGACACATTGGAGAAAATTGTTTGAAGACTCATTTCAGAGGTAAATCTAAAAGTTGGATGAACGGAAGTATGATGTGATTTAAATGTTACAAGATAGGCCATCTAAAGAGAGATTGTAGATCACCCATATCGAGCAATGAACAAAGCACGAATGAAGATTTAAATGATAAATTGAGAAATTAGATGAAAAAAACATGGAAGAAGAAAGAAGAAGGAAGCACAAGTGAAGCCAGTACATCTAAGGTCACCCTCTCCGATGGAACAGGTGATCACACTTCTTTGAACTAAGAAAAGAAGGTATGTATGGAATTGAGCCACATTATGTATTATCTTATACCAGTTCCTAACATAAGTTGAGTAAAATTCCATATCTGCATAGATAAAGATGCATTAGGACATATTTGAGCCATATGGAATAATTCATTTTTGATGCCGAGCATCAGTGTTTTGACTGAGTTATCAATATATGTTGAGCACCTGTGTTAGCCAAGATGTAATGTACATCGAGATGTATCTGAGCAGTTGTGTTGACTGAGCTTATGTTAGTCGAGCTTAGCATAAGATTTCTGAGATAGCTATATTCCACCTAGAATGTGTACGAAACATTTATGAAGCCCTAATTCAACTGTTTGAAGTCTATAAAGAGGAATGTTACTGTTCATTTCATTTCACCACTAAATTGAAATTTCTTTGAGCGATTCAAAGAGCATGTAACCTATTTGTTTGAAGGCGATTTCAAATCTTTTCAGTGTATCGTTGGCAAATCATCTGAAGAACACTTATGTAAAGGTACCCTACCAATCAAGATCTTTTTTGAGAAATTTTAAGTTGAAATCAATGGCATCATCTTCATATACTACAATGAAGAAACAAGGAAAGGAGGTTTTCAATGTTTAGTTAGTAAGGAATGAAGTGACCAAGCCGCAAAAGTTTCAAGCCGTTCTGGAGAGCACGATCATGGGAGATCTTAATGGAGCTTTGTCATCAATTTCAAAGAATGTTTTGATAATGAATGATATTAGGTCATGCTACATGTGAAAAAATGGAGAAATTGGAGATTATGAGATCAGGAAAGCCTATGAAAAATTGTGCAGCAACAGGGTGTTAAAGCCAGAAAACTAGAAGGTTGTTGAGAAAGGGTTCATTCATGCCCTAGATTTTTTACAAAATTTCAAAGTTGACTGGATCAAAATCATACTGAGTAGAGTGCATGACATGCATATTTGGCTTGAGGATGGACCAATACCGATAACAAAGGACATGATTCACTGGGTGACTCAATACCCTATGATTTTAGGTAAAAGAACAATGAAATGTTTAAGAAAGGAGGAAATTCAGGCGAACACTAAGGTAGTACAGAATAAGCATGGAATGACAATCTCCACCATCACTAATCCGGAGATTGATTTTGCAGTGAGAATAATTGCTCACAAATTTTATCAATTTAGTCAGTTGGATAGCATCCCATGCATGGCAGTGGAGTAGGCTTGGAAAATTATCAAGAAAGGACATACTTATGACCTTGTCGAGCTCCAACTGACCCAACTTGCTGAGAACCTAACTTCAATCTAAAAAGAAAAGAATTCTATGTGTAAGTTCGGTTCCCTACTCATCTGTCTATTCTTTTATATTCAAAAGTGTTTTCCTACTATTGGAGGAGTAGTTTGGGATAAGAAGAAGCTAGTCACAGTTCAAATAAATGATTTTATCAGTTAGATAGGAGAGAGTTTTGAGTGTGTTATGGATAACTATTTCATCAAATTCAAAAAGAAAATGAGGAAGAGAAGTAGAATTCCCATCTCTTTAGTTGAGAAGTATAGCAAGGACATTTGTTTCCTAGTTGACATAGATTTCAATTATGCACAAGTTGTTTTACCAAGGGTTTCATAGCTAATGCCATTACCTTATGAGGTAAATATTGATGAGACCACAACTGCAATCACATCACTACTGGCTAAAGAAATTGATAGTAAGGCTCCTTATTTTGGAGCATATGAAGGGGCTAAATCCAAAATAACCATGGGATTGAAGGTTGCTACTATGGAGAGAAAGAGAAAGAAAATTGTGAAGAATCTAGTAAAAATGATGGGAGAAATAGAGGAGGATGCACCTCTTGAATTAACACAAGGACTGGGAGAAGATGAAGCAAGTGATCCAAGTGAGAATGATGAATAAGAAGAGATAGCAGTAGAAAAGAAGAAAGGCAAGAAGGTAGTTATTGTCAAGCCTATGAGTAAGAAGATACAAAAACCTAAGGTTTCATCTTCACCTATGCTTAGGCCAAGAATAAGGGCAGCATCCACAGCTGTAGCTGTCGAGCCACAAAAGAAAACTACTATATCAGGGAAAAGAAAATCAGTTCAACCTAAGGTAGTGTCAAGTCAGACAAGAAAAAGGCCTTGGTGGAAACTTATTTTAGAAAAAGATGATGAGGAGACCAAGAGTAATGAGGAGGTAAAGAAGAAGGTTGCACTATAGAGTATAACACCAAATGTGGATGAAATATGCCACACTATCAAGAACTCTATTGGTCTTGCAAGTTTGAAGCAATTAAGATTTGAGAGTTTGAGTATAGGGGATAAGGAGAAAATAGAAGAAGCTATTCTTGAAATGCTATGAACTTTCAAGATGTTACCTATACAATTGGGGAAACTTATCCCTAAGGAGTTAAGTAATAGAGTTGCACAAAAATGGGAGTTTTCTCTAATGACTGAGAAGTGGATAAGGATGAGCACACTAGCTCAAGTGGCACCGAATATGTCCCCTGCTAGTATTCAAAAAGTTATGGAAGAGTATAGGAATAGGTTCATTCCTAAACTTAGAGCTTACTCTATCTTTCAACACAAGGTTGAGGATGTTGTACAGGCAATTCTAAGGACTTGGAAGATAATTTTTGGTTTTCTTATTAATAAGGATGCACATCACGAAGCAAGCACATCTAAGGGTTTTGAGACAGATAATGCAAAAGATATAATTGAGCCACCTATTCAGGAGAAAGAAGCCCCCAAGGAAGATAAATGTCAAAAGTTATCTGAAGTAAGTATTGTTGACATAATAGAGGATACCCCAGAAAAGACTCAGGTATTGATCGAGGCAGACATACAAGATGAGGACGCAAAAGATTCATCTTTGTCGGCCAGTAATACTGTGCTCTTATAAGTAAAAGATTATCGTAAAATTGATGATACATTAGCTGTCACATCAACCCTTGCCAAAATTGAAGTTGTTAGTATAGTTGACATGTTAGCTAGTATGAGCACTATCAAGGAACAGAACCAATCAGCAACTGCACATCCATCTACATCTGTGGAGGAGTCATAGAAGGAGAAAGTAGATCAGTATGCATCAGTGAATGTAAGTGCTCATGTGGAGGATAAGAAAAACAACATAAGGACAAAGCTATTGAAATCCAAGAGCCTAAAGAGAAAGAGACAATAAATCTCTTGTACAGGGGTGGTCCCACAATAGTGAGTCCCACTTTTTGGCCAACCTTGACACAGAGATCAACATTTTGAGAAAAAACTTCACTTTCGAACACCTGTTGCCGCAAAACTATTAGGAATTTGAAGATGATGTAAACTAGAGTCTTTTAGAATTTTCTTTCTAGTTTCTAAATATATATTTAAAAAATAAAATAAAATCATTTAAATTCATTTTTCCTTCTCCTTCGAAAAGTGGTTTGCATGAAAAAACTATGTTTTTAAGGAGTTACTGTCACTTGGATCAGCATAACTTTTTTAAAAATATGATAATAATGTAATTCTTTTGAGATTATATTTGTAACTTCAATATCTAAAGGTTGCAATTGGTTTTATTCATTTTGGGTCAATATTTCATAGTTTATTAAATTCTAAAGTGATAGTAACTGTAATTTATACATAAGGTCACTTGGATCCCTCTAACTTGATCTGTGTATATCAAAATTCATTTTCTCTTTTTTACATAGAAAGGTAACACAAATCCGATTGTTGAATGACCAAACAACCTATATTTAGTTAAAGTAATATTTAAAAGTGATAATGAACTCAATAAGTATTAAAATTATATTTGTTAGAAAGCTTGTTCCAAATAGCATCATTTGACATTGCATGTTTGAAAAAACCATCTTGTTTGGTCCTTGTTACAGGCCTTGAAAGATCATTTTTTTGAAGTTCACTCATTTTTTGAGGGCAAAATTTTAGTTTTGGGGTCTTCACGTGAAGACCCCCTTCGCATGAAGCCCCTTGAGGGTCTTTATGGGAAGACCCTTCGCACGAAGCTTCCCAAGTGAAAATTTTGACGAAAAACACCCCTCCAAATTTTTTATCTAGGGACTTCATGTGAAGTGTATACTTCAAGCGAAGTTGACAAGTGTGTTTATTTTGTAAAAAAAAATTAGAATGGTATAAAAATAAAATATTTTGTTTGTGTTTTATACCGAATTGCAATTAATAAATTCATATTTTCTATTATTGAAGGCATTTTTTGTAGGAGGATTGCTATTTCTATTTTTTCAAAGACATAATTTTGGAGAGGAAAAATATTAGATTAAAGTATTTTTTGAAGAAGAAAATTTGTGTTGACGATCTTGTGGAAGACAATTTTTGGAGCTCGAAGAAATGGGGAACAAGAAGGGAAGACAAAGTAAATCTTCTAGAAAATGGTCACCCGGTACTAAACAAAGAAATCGTGAATTTGCATTGACATATTATCATAAAACTAAAGAAGCTAAAAGATAAGCCGAAGTAGGAGGGTCAAGTCAAGTCGAATAATTGCACATTAAACAAGGGTTGGGATCACTCCCTAAGGAAGCTCAAAAAATTGATGTTGGAGAAGGGTCAAGATCATGTGCTCCTACTGGTATGGATGAACTTTTAAATTTAGCTCAAACTGTAAAGAGAAATATTAATTATAGAAACTTAGATCATTTACTTAGAATGGATGTGGAGAATTTGAGATCACTTGCTAATGTTCAACCCTTAAGTCTTGCTAAGAAGAGATCAATGAATATGATAGAAAGAGAAATATTGGGTAAATTTGATAATTTTGAAACACTTGAACAAGCTCAATTGCTTCCAATTGTACTTATAAACAAAAAGTTGGAAGAGACATTAAAATTATTGGGTATAGACACATCATCAAAGAAGAGAAAAGTTGTTGACATGCAAACTGATATGATTGAGAATCTTAGGAAAGGTTTGAACCAACTAGGGAAGCGATCTCAAACTAAAGATGAGACCATTACAAGAAAAGTTATGTTGACATCCATTGTAGGTAACACTATGGGACGAAAAAGATAGATATCTTCAGTTTCATCTCAGTTTGGTTTTAATAGGAAAACAATATCATGATATGTTAATAAGAGAATACTTTTGGATGATAGCACCTTGGAAGACAATTGGGCAATCATGTGTAGAGCTCCTCATTCTGATAGGATTGATGAAGGAATAAAAAATTTGGTCATATCATTTTGGAATGATAATACACATCCTTCATCAAACACTAGAGATATTATCAGGCATAGAATTTCAGCTAATCAATATTAATATCATACGAAACATTGGTTGGACACAACACAACATGAAATGTATGTGACATTTTGTAGTTCTAATCCTAATATAAAGATTGGGAAAATATTGTTTGAAAGATTGAAGCCATATTATATCAGGACAAACAAAGTGTTTGAAACTTGTTGTCGTTATCATATTGAATTTGATCTCCACTATCAGGTTTTTTGAAAGTTTGTAGAAGACACTTATGGTTTTGAAAATGCTCCTCCTACTAGACGAAGTGAGTTCATCTCATCCATTTTATGTGACAAAAGAGATGATGTAGCTAGACAAATAAATTGCATAAAAGGAATATGTCAAACATGTGCTGATTTGTCTCTTTTTCCTTTGAAAAATGAAAATATTGATGTAACAAAGATGGTAAATTGCAAGAGTTACAAATATGTAAAGAATGAAACAAAATTTGGGAAAGAATCCAAAAGGTTAGAATATGTTGAAGAGGAGATAAATGTTGGGGTATTTATGGAAAAATTTAAAAAATTGATTCAACCCTACATTCATCATGCATTTTTTGCAAAGTGGCAAACACAACAATTCCAAACATTGATAGACAATTTCCCACTTGGAACTATTGTATCAATTGTTGATTTTGCAAAAAATTATTCTTTTGTTCATCAAAAGGCAATTTAGTCATAATACTATTTTTTAGAGTAAATTACTATTATGGTACATGTGTGTTACCGACATGCACAATTAGATTTGGATGGCATTCAGAGCACATTTGAAGCACGAGTCATCAGGAAGGAATATCATTTTTATATAAGTGATGATAGAGAGCATGACATTCATTATGTAGAACACTGCTTCAAGATGTTTTTTGCAAATTTGAAAGGAAGAGGTATAAAAATTGATAAACATTATGTTTGGTTAGATAGATGTGCTACACCAATCCAATCATTGAGACCATTTTATGCACTATGTAGATATCATCGTAATGAAAACATACCACAAGTTTGGAGTTTCTTTGAGAGTGGACATGGAAAAGGTGAACATGATGGTTTCAGAGCTTGCATCAAACGTGCTATACGAAAGTATCAAATGAATTATAAGGGAGTGCATATAAAAAATGCACATGATGTGGTTGAATGGTACAAGACACATTTTGCACCAAATGAGAATGACATGTCATCAGGATTGACTCAGGCCATGCCATATAGAAAATTTTAGGAGATAAAAGGTATGCACACATTTTTAAATTATTTGAAAGTGTTTAAATTTTTTATGATATTTTTAATTCAAATTATATTTATATAGAATTTATTATACATGCATTTGTTCAGGTGTGGATAGAAAAATTATGCACGGTTGCAATAGGATAGAAAAGACGTGATCTTTGCATTCAGTTATGAGTATGAATTGTCGCAATTGGATGTTGAACACTAGGGACTACTCATGCTTTTGTTGTCACTGCATTGCTAACAATTATGAGGACTGTATCAAACAAGATTATGGATATGTAGGCACATGGAATCTAATGCCACTAGTTGCTACTGATACATTTGATAGAGATGAAGATGAAAACTTTGATGATGTCCCTTTGATTTCTACTGATTACGATCATATCTCAGGATAGGTCAAAATTGGTAAGTATATATATTTCACATAATATGGTACATTGAGTTGCATGTATAGATAGATAGATAGATCTATAGATTGAACTAAGTAAATTTTAAGATATCACACATGTATATATAAATTTATTGTGCAAGAGATGTCTTTGCAGTGATTGCTGAGCAAGGAAATGTAGGAGTTGGTTATTATTTACGCATTGTACTGCAGAGAGGATGAAGTTACTTGAACTTGAAGAAAGTGATGGAATGTTGTTCCCCATAGGTTTGTATATGGTTTACATAAATATATTGAGCTCAATTTGTAAATTTTAAATTTTAACCTTTTAACAAATTTCAATTTGAGTTTGTTTAAATTTATATATTGTTAAAATTTGTAACTTATAGGTTCAGTTGTTTTAGAGGGAACATATTTCAAGCAAATCAAAGTAATTCAACATGGTATTCACTTTTTTTATTATGAACCAGACAATAAGGTGTTTCAATATAGTCACCTAGTAGTTGCCACATCCATTTGTCTCCATATAGTTAAATCACAACGTGGATGTCGTAAGTGGAGACTAGATAGTGAGGATCATAAGAGAATATTACATGTTCTCCATGAAAGGTCTGAACCACTTGAGTTGGTCTAAAAAGTATAATATGTATAGTTATCTCTTGTGTTAGGACCTAGTTGATATCTCTGGATTAAATTTCATTATACTTTGTTTATATATTTAAACATATATGATCTACTATAATTTGTTGATATATGATGGACCTATTTGATGGTTCAATGGTTTTAATATATATAATTTTATATGTATTTTTTGATTATTCAATGATTTTTATAGATTGCATATTAGTTAAAGATTTTATGTATGCTTTGATTATTCAATGATTTTTATGATACTTTTTATGATGCTTATGATTTCTAGATCTCCTTAAGACCTCCCCTTAAGACACTAAAAAATAATGAAATTAGTTAGATTACTTATGACGTGTGTTAGTTCTAGAATTAGTTACATGTATTATCTAGTTATTTTTATGATATTAATTCTAGATCCCCTTAAGACCTCCCCTTAAGACACTAAAAAATGATGAAATTAGTTATATTACTTATGACATGTGTTAGTTCTAGAATTAGTAAGAATAGTTATTATCCATTAGTTACATGTATTAACTAGTTATTTTTTATGATATTAATTCTAGATCCCCTTAAGACCTCCCCTTAAGACACTAAAAAATTATGAAATTATTTAGATTACTTATGACATGTGTTAGTTTTAGAATTAGTTAGAATAGTTATTGTCCATTAGTTACATGTGTTAACTAGTTACTTTTTATGATATTAATTCTAGATCCCCTTAAGACCTCCCCTTAAGATTGGTTATTAGTTAAATATCCCCTTAAGACACTAAAAAATGATGAAATTAGTTAGATTAGCTATCATATCTAATCATATCATATCATCTAATCAAATAAAACCATGTAATAAAATCATCTAATCAAATTTATGTCTCAAATCATATGTCTCTAATCAAATATATGTCTCGAATCACATATAAGTACATCTAATCAAATATATATGTCTTGAATCATAAAATGAAAATATCAAACATATACCAATGACATATATAATGAGTCTCAAATAAAAGATATGTGCAACATGTCCTAAACTAGGGAGTCATCTAGGCGCATGCGAACAAAGCGACCCTCTAAGCGACTGCCACAAGCCTCCTCTAGCTGTGAGATAGAAACTAGTCCCTGCGAATATAAATGCATGTATATATAATAATAATCTAAAATAATTAAAATATTATAAATGCATGTTTAAACTTACATATTTTTAAAACTAACCTGAACACTACTAGGTGTCACATCTTTTGAATCACTCCTATGAAAAGCATCCTCTGGCTATAAAGAAGCGACTAACCCTTGCAAATTTAGTGTACAATAGTTGGTTATATACATGTGCATAGTACATATATTATGTAAAGTACTTGAAATATATAAATACATGTGTACACATGCATGCTTAAACATACATATATCTAAAACTTACCTGACCACTAGTAGGTGTCACATCAAATGGATCTCTCATATGAAGATGCTTTGAACCCACACTAGAGGTAACATGCTCTGCTAACTATGCCTGCAAAATATTATACATTGAACAAACATCAATACACATGTCTATAATTAATTGTTCACTAAAACTCCTAAGAAAAAAGAAAAGAAAATTTTATATGTACATGGGTCTCAAGAGCAAGAGGATCATCAACACGCTGCACCATCATATCATCAAATGAAACTACATCACCCACACTACCTAAGGTCCCAAACCTCTCTAATAATGGGGAGTGTAGGGGTGACACTAGCTGGTAGGGGAGTGATGTAGAACCCGAACCATCTGGATGCAATAACATATCTATAAATGACCCAACATCAATGCCAAAGTCTACCTAACCCAACCCATGCAACTGCTCATCAAAAGTGTCTAGGACCTTAGTGGTGATGTATACATTTGCAACCTATATACCTGGCTCTACAGTTATAGAGTGATCTATGGGTGCAAAGCACTCTACACTATGTTGTGCCTGACTAGTAGATGGTGTGTCCTATGTCGGTGGAACTACAAGACCCCATGCAAGTCCAATGAAATCTCTGACTTAATGTATTGGGATCCCATGCCTATGAGAAATATGAGAATGGGCCTACATGAGATCCTCCAAAAAGTAAGGAGCCATATCTAAATGACTATCATGACCCGACAGTGCTCGTATCTCTCTAGGAACAGGAAGACTTGCAGCTATATATGTTGTTAATCTCTATTTGAGCATTCAAGGTTGTCATTAGTATCAAAGGCTATTAAAGAGATCAATCAGTTACTTATATTGAGTTGGTCGATAACCAGAAGCAAAATAGACTAGTCGGTAAAGCTTACACAACTAAGTACTACATAATTTACCGAGCACACTGACACTGATAGGTAGTAAACACCAAGCATCACAATATACACTGGGCAGTTTATATACTATTTACTGATGATCACAGAAAATGGCATAGTATTTTGACATGGCACATTATTCTATAAAAACTGTTAAACAAATCATAAAATAGTTTACCAAGATCAAGGAGCATTTATTGTAAAAGATACTCATTAAATGTAATGTATATCTTATCTATAATAGTTGATCTAGGTTAATTTTTGCACCATAGATCTTAGGGTTATGATTGTGTATTGTAACCTAATTTTTGTTAAAGTAGAAAAATAGAACACTATATATTTTGTGTGTTCGCATCATTTTCGTGGGTTGATGCATGAGAACTAATATGAATCACAAAGCACTTGAAGCCATTGCCTAACTTCAAGTCAATCAATTAACCGAGAAGAATCAGAAAAGGTTACTGAGCAGAACAGAGTAGAAATTCATCACAGTTAAGGTGATAATTTTATGAGCACTTATAGATTTGTTTCAGACAATTGAGTTGTCAACTAGCAGATAATTGCCTATTACTTTCTCACAATTGTAATAGAGTTTTGGTTAAAATCTCTCAATAGAGTAGACTTAATAGTCTTATGTAAATCTCTTAACTGAGTGCACACTTCATTAGTGTTATTAAAATCATATAAATAGGTAGATCTAGTGATCTAATATGTTACTCCTAACAGGGTAAGATCACCAAAAGTGATCAAAACTTGTAGTCTTAACATGCAAAACCTTTTCTATCTGCAGTAGTGAAGAATTTATGGGTGTCATCCCCACCGCAATTTTTACCTTCTAACAAGGGTTTCTGTGTTACCAAAATACTTGTGTTATGTGATTGTCATAATGATTTCATGTTGTTTACTTTCATAAGTTAACTAGATGATTGATTTATGAAATTAGATTCAAGTTATCTTGATCGGTTATTATAGTTTACAGTTATAGATCTGAAAGGTTTTACAAGTGAAGTTTTTGAAGGCACTGATTCACCCCTCCCCTCTCAGTACCTATCTCTCCTAATTCCAACAATTGGTATCATAGCCTAGTTCTCTTGTTGAACAATTTAACCACTGAAGGGTAAAGATCTGAGACATGGAGAGATATAAGCTTGACAAGACTATTGAGAATCAGAAAATACAGATGCAGATGTTTGTGGAACAATATAAACAAGCTAAGGAAGAATTGAAGAAATTACTGGTTGAAAGGAAGAACCTTTCAATTCTAGAAAATGAAATCGGTTATCATGAAGAACCTATTGATGACATATTTGACCATATTGGATCAAGTTCTGGAAGCATCTCTAATGGATCTGAAAGCATAATCTCTGATTTATCAAAAAAGAATCAGCATCTATCTGAGCAAGTGAACGCACTTCAAATCGGTCAAGAATCTCAGATGGTAAGAATGGTGGATATCATGAAAAATGCTAGATAAGCTGAACAAGATCAGAATCTGGCTATTGAAGACCAAAGACTGATGACTAAACAACTTCAAGCAAAAGAAAGTGAAATACAGAGACTCGTCGATCATCATTTTCAAGTATCAAATCAAATGATGACTGTTAATCAAGAAGTGAATAGAGTGAATGGAGAATTATCAAGAAGACTTGAAGATGTTGCAGCACTCAGAGAAGATAATGAAAAAATGAGAAATGAAATAAAAATATAAAAGCAACATAATGAAATGATGAAGATAGCTGAGGACAATTCTGAAAAGATTGATGACTTTCTAACTAATCAAAGAAGATTTGGAAGCAAAGCCAGTATAGGCTACACCGGTGAAGGAGAATCATCACAACAAGCTAAAAATGTCAACATCAATCAGAATCAAAGATCAAAAGTGATGACATGTTACCACTGTGGAAGACCGGGACATACATCTAATGTGTGTAGAAGTAGAGCACAAGGTAAACCTCCTATCACTCCTAAGTTTAATGGATACTGTTACTATTGTGGAAAGTTTGGACATCCAGCTTATGAGTGTAGAGCTAAATAGAATGATATTGCTAACAATACTATTGTGGAGAAGATATGCTATACTTGTAACAAGCATGGACACACTGCATGAGACTATAAGGCTAAGATGAAGCAAGTATGGACTCCTAAGCAAAAAACATAGTGAAAGCCTTATCAACCAAAGAGACAAGGTAGCTCATATGAATGGGATTATAATACATGGAATAATTGCGATGTATGTGTTCGATATGGGCATATTGCAGCAAACTGTTATAGAAAAGGTCAGATTGGACAATCAAGAAATTGGAAATGCTGGAATGGCATGTATGCACTGTCACAAGGTTGGTCATTTAAGAAAAAATTGCAGAGATTGAGCACCAGATGAAGACCATATATTTGAAAGTGGATATAACATTGTAGATATCACAAAGTTAAGGAGCACTATGTGGAAGAAAGCATCTAATGAGAATGCCGAGTCAAGTAATACTGTCGGTGAAACCTCATCCATTGGATTGGGTGACATCAGTACCTCCACTTAAGGTGACAAAGGTATGTATGGAACTGACATTTAAAAATGATCACATTTTACATACAGTTCTTTATATATGATGTGCAAATACCAAATCTGCATGAATTAAGATGCACTAGGGTTTATATGTTATAAGCTAACAATGTCATATAGTTAGCAAAAGAAAGACCGAGAGTTGGTTACCTATCAGTAATCACTATACAAGGTTAACCAGACAATAGTACAAACTAACGAAGATATCCAGTGTTAACCGAGTGGAGAGAATTGTAGACATCACCGAGCTGACAGTTGTTTCGTATCAAAAGTTAGGTCACACATTTAATGCATAAAATTTTGAGTGGGAATATCGAAATGTCTATAAATATGCATGAAATGGAGTTCATTGTTACATTGCGATTTTGAAGAGCAAATATTTCACAGAGAAGAGTTCGAGCTAAAACATTTTCGAAAAGATTCAAGCTATTGTAGATCAAATCGACAACATTCTTCGACAGCTCCAAGTAAGGTCATTTGCTACTGAACACCTGTTATCTATTGCTTGTCGAAGCCCTAGATTTGTTTCATGGCATCAACATTGTCTGCAAGCAAATCACACAACATTGAAGAGGAAGTAGAGTTGATTGTTAGGGCAAATTTTGTAGAGGCAAAATTTAGACCTCATCCCAAGGTTGCAGCACAAACAGATGATATGGGTGCATTTTCAAGTATACCTGATAGGGTTTTGTTAATAGAATATGTTAGGGCCTATATTCACTACAAAATCAGAGAAGTGGGAGATTTTGAGACCATTTCTACTTATCAACAAGTTTGTGGACCAGATGGGAAGTTGAAACCTAAACATAAGTTAATCAAAGAATCAGGATTATTGTGTTTCTCACACTTCCCACAAACATTTAGTTCAGACTGGATAAGAATTGTATTAAGAAAATTTCATGATGGAAAATTTTGGTTGGATAAACCTATTGAGGTTACGAAGAAGATTATTAGTAGGGTTACTGGGTATCCTACAACTGATAAGGCAAAGGCCTTCCACAGTTCGTCTCACCCTGACATAGAAAAGAACATTGGAGCTCAATGGGATAGAAGGGCATTGAAAATTTCAACAATCAAAGACCCAACAGTAAAATTTGCAGCACATGTAATCAGGTACAAGATATTTCAATCAAGCAGACTAAATAATGTACCTTGCAGCATGGTAGACATGGTGTACAAGATTGTGAAGAAACATCACCAAGTAGATCTTGCCAAAATCTTACTACATCAATTGCAAGAGAATATGAAGACAATAAGAACCAAGAAGTCTAACACATGTAAGTACTGATCACTTCTTGTCTATACATTCTTCTATCTACAAAAATATGTACCTGGTATCAATAAAGTAAATTGGCAATCAAACAAACCGATAACTGCACAACTTAGTGAAATGATGAATAATTTAGGGAAGAATATGAATGCAGAATTTGATGCATAATTCAAAGAATTCAAAACCAAAATGCATCAAAGGAGTAGAATTCTAAGGGAATTAGTGGATAAGTTTGAAAATGATATATGTTTTGTAGTCAGTACAAATCACTCAATGATTAAGGTTGTAGGACCTAGATTAAAATGGTTGGCACCAATGGGATATGAAATGAACTATGATTTCACCTTGAAATCTATTAATGCATTGTTGGAATTACTGATAGACATCACTGCCACTAGGTTTGGGACATATGAAGAAGCTAAGTCTAGAATTACTACAGACATAGAAATTGGTAAAATGTCTAGAAGGGCTAAGAAAATGAAGAAAGATCTCACAGCAAAATATGGAAATGTATCAAACTCATTTGAGGAGCCACTGGTTAAAGGAAAAACTGAAGGTCAATTACAGTTAGCTAACAAACCATATGAGAGAAAGGAAACCAAGTTAGACAAAGAAAAAGATCCCACACTGGTTCCTCCTACCAATATTGAATAGGAAAAGTAGTTACCGAAACAAAAAAGGTATGAAGACAAGGTCATCAACTGCAACCTCATCCCTTTTGAAGCATGAAGAAACTAAAGTTACAAAATTGAGGACAGCTACACTGACAAGAAAATATGTTAAAAGAAAGAACAAGGTTGTAGTTGAGGCAACAAAGAAAAGGAGAAAATTGGTAAGAAGTAAAGAAGATCTAGAGGAGACTGAAACTGAAAATGATCCTAATCAATTCAAGATAGTTCATAATAGGGAAAGTATAATAGATGAACTAATTGAAGATATAATTGAAAATGGAAACCTTGTAGATCTAAGAATAGGCAAATTTGACAAGATGTCGACTAAGGACAAAACAAAGAACATGTTATCATCCAGATGATGATTAAATTCAAAAGAGTACCAATGGAATTCGCATGTCAATTACCAAAGGAATTAGATGAAAGAATAAATGAGAAATGGGCTATTGCACTAGATACTGAGAAAAGGAAAAGAGAAAGATCATTAGTATGTACTGCCTCACACATGAGCTATGACAAAGTTAGTGAATACCTGACAAGATACCAAGCAAGATTTCTGGTCAAGAATCAAGCACTGCAGATAATGGATGAGAATGTGGCTGATATGGATATCACATGTGATTCTTTATGGACATCAATTTTGAAAGTTGAAGAGAAAGTTGAGCAGGAAGCATTCCTAAAAATATCTATGAAGAGACAGAATTCCAAAGGCAAAGGTATCTACATTGATGATAACAAAGGAAAGAAACCAAAGGACACCCATGTATCAGTTACTAAGGTAATTGATATCACTGAATAGAAGAAAGAGATAAGAGTATCACAGGATGCACCGGATCGAGTAGAGATCCAACTATAGAAGAAAATTGATGATGATGTACTCATTAAGGACATCACAAATGGTGATCCTGATGACGTGGATGATGATGATGTGAATATTGCACCAAACAAAGATGAAGCACTAGACACTAAAAGTGTATTCACATCTCTACGAGGTGAACTTCTAGTACTTCCAAAGGAAGCTAAAATATTTTCACAAGTACAACCTGATGACTCACATCCTGAGCTAAACAAGGATACAATAGGGATAAAATCACCTGAGCAACCTACCGAGACAAATGAGCCTAACCAAACAAAGGCACAGTCTACAGAAACTGAGAAAGAAGAAGAAACCAAGGCAACTAAGGTGAACCCACCTGACACTAAATCTGACACTCCATCTCATTCAACTGAGACAATGACCACCAAGGAGCAGAAGAAGGAAGATATTGTGTCAACTAGGAAGGACACTCTGAAGAGTAGAGAAAAAGAAATTATTGTTATTGAGAAAAAGTCACCTCTTGCACCAAAGAAGAAGAAGAAGAAAGGAAAAGGGCCGGTCACCTTTGATGAAGTAATACTTATACCGGAATGTGACCCGAGAACCCTAAGCCCTGAAAGCCTGAGTAGATATGGGGAGCTATGTTCAAGGAAAGCGGCACAAGAAAAGTTAAAGCAAGAAAAAAAAAAGGAAAGAAATGTTAGATGATGTGCGGGATATTCTTCAATAGGTAGTACCCGAAGTAAACATTGATGAGAATACTCCTATTATAAATCAAATTGCAACACCAGCCAAGACAATCAATGCCCCTGATACTAATGCAAATAAAAGAATAGAATAAAGGGCATAATTCAAAATTCAAAACAAATTGGTAGAAAGAATTAGCAAATAAGTGGCTATAAAGAAGGTACAATTATCTGAGGTTATTACCGAGGTAGAATCCATCACCCAGATAATCTGTCAATTGCTAATAAAGCTTTCTACTATAGACACCTTCACTATTGAAATCATTAAAAAGATAAAAGGATTGGCAGCTGAAATCAAGTTAAGTACAATAGTAGCTATCACCAAGCCAAATGCCTTCCCTAGGCATATTCACCGAGTACAGGAACTCCAGCGGCTGATAGCAGATTTAAGAAAAAAAGAAGCACACATCACCAATTAGGTTACAAAGTTACAAATAGAACTCATTCTTTACCTAAACATTTTTGAAACACATATTGTAAAAGCTGAGCTACAAGTTGCAACACCAGAGATTTCAATGTTAGATAACATCTTTGACATGCATACATAAGTCAGTCTTGAGCATATTGCTCTCACCAACTTGAAAGAGGAGTGAGAAAACCTCTTGGCATTAGTGAAGAAAACCCACCAACATATTTTTGATAAGATGTAAGTATACTATTTTTTTTGTATTTGGCATTATTATCAAAAAGGGGAAAACATGTATATGCCAAATAAGTACATTTCTACTATGTATACTACATGATACCGGGAGCATGCACTGAGGGGAACTACTAGGTACTTTACTTGAACAATTTTTGATGTGGATATGTATATGGCGGAGATATAAGGTATTAAGAAACATTTTGTCTACATACATTCAAAATTTTGATACTAATGCCAAAGGGGGAGATTGTTAATCTCTATTTGAGCATTCAAGGTTGTCATTAGTATCAAAGGCTATTAAAGAGATCAGTCAGTTACTTAGATTGAGTTGGTCAGTAACCAGAAGCAAAATAGACTAGTCAGTAAAGCTTACACAATTGAGTACTACACATTTTATCAAGCACTAGTAGACACTGACACTGACGGATAGTAAACACTGAGCATCATAGTATACACCAGGCAGTTTATACATTGTTTACCGATGATCACAAAAAATGGCATAGTATTTTGACATGGCACATTCTTCTATGCAAATGGTTATAACAGATCATAAAATGGTTTACCAAGATCAAGGAGCATTTATTGTAAAAGATACTCATTAAATGTAATGTATATCTTATCTGTAATAGTTGATCTAGGTTAATTTTTGCACTGTAGATCTCAGGGTTATGATTGTGAATTGTAACCTAATTTATGTTAAAGCGACAAAACAAAACACTATATATTTTGTGTTTGCATCATTTTTGTGGGTTGATGCATGAGAACTAATATGAATCATGGAGCACTTGAAGCCATTGCCTAACTTCAAGTCAATCAATTAACTGAGTAGAATCAAAAAAGGTTACCAAGCAGAATAGAGCAGAAATTCATCACAGTTAAGGTGATAATTTTATGAGCACTTATAGATCTATTTCAGATAATTGATTTGTCAACTAGCAGATAATTGCCTATTACTTTCTCACAATTGTAATAGAGTTTTGGTTAAAATCTCTTAACAGAGTAGACTTAACAGTCTTATGTAAATCCCTTAACTGAGTGCACACTTCATTAGTGTTGTTAAAATCCTATAACTAGGTAGATCTAGCTGATCTAATATGTTACTCCTAATAGGGTAAGATCACCAGAATTGATCAAAACTTGTAGTCTTAACATGCAAAACCTTTTCTATTTCCAGTAGTGAAGAATTTGTGGGTGTTATCCCCACCGGAGTTTTTACCTTCTAACAAGGGTTTCTGCGTTACCAAAATACTTGTGTTATGTGATTGTCATAATGATTTCATGTTTTTTACTTTCATAAGTTAACTAGATGATTGATTTATGAAATTAGATTCAAGTTATTTTGATTGGTTATTATAGTTTACAGTTATAGATCTAAAAGGTTTTTCAAGTGAAGTTTTTGAAGGCACTGATTCACCCCTCCCCTCTTAGTACCTATCTCTCCTAATTCCAACATATGTCTCATCAATCACACTTGTAGTAGTACTAGATGAAGCCTTAAAAGATGATCTGGCTCTACTCGGTCTAGTCAAAATGTATCTACCCAGTGAATCTAAAGTGATGGATGTGGCTGCAGAAGCAATCTATCCTATACTATCCACTACTCCCCTCTAAGAAGCAATGATAACTCTATCTGCAGTAGCAACCATCACCGGTGTGACTGTTGAAGTCCCATGCCGAATTAAATGTCTATGAGGTTATACAACTTGATCATCCCTACAATACTAATTGCGTTCTACAACCCTACCGAGCCCCTAACCATAATATGCTGAAAGATCTAAATAGTTGACCCTAAGTCCCAAATGGAACTCAGTGTACAACTATTGTACAAAATATAATGGAATCTGGTTGTTATTTGGATAATGAACATGTACTGCAAGAAACTGAGGGTATATCATACATGTGATCTGAGGAATCACATATCATGTGACCTGACATGCTCTCACAGTGGCCCTCCCATTATAATGTGAGAAAACCTCTTGTTTGATGATTTCCTTGGGGACAAGGCTCTAAACCATCCCCAAGGAAACATCACCCAAGACCTCGGCCCTCAAATCTCAAAAAATGGTCTCAACTACTTGAGGCATGAAGGAGGAGTGAGACCTCAATTTGGTAGTCATAGTCTCCAAACCAGTCAATATAGTAGCACACGTATCTCTATATATACCATTTGGTGAAGATGTATGGATAGACTCTCTAAGTTAAGCCATCTCCGTGTTAGTAATATGAAAAATGGTGTGCATATCAGGAGTCTAAAATGCATCCTAAGTGGCCATCTAGATACATAACATGTGAAAGCTAAGTGTTAATAATTAAGTTCTTGATTACATGTTATAACTGCATGTAAAATGGAAACAAATATCTAAATATATAAAATCATAGGTCCTATTAGGTCACGTAAGTGGTCTTATTAGGTCTTAAGGGTCTTATGATGTACTAATTGGTATTAATAGGTCATATTACATCACATAAGTGGTCTTATTTAGGTCTTAAGGGTCCTAAGATTTACTAATTGGTATTAATAGGTCCTATTATGTCACATAAGTGGTCTTATTAGGTCTTAAGGGATCATAGATAACATAAGAGGTCTTATTAGGTCCTAAGGGGTCATAGATAACATAAGAGGTCCTAAGGGGTCCTAAGGGATCCAGATAAGAGTCTAATAATTTTAATGGGTCGTAGGTGCAATAAGTGGTCCTAGAGTGTCTTAAGGAGTTGTGGGTAACATAAGAGGTCATAAGCTATAGATAAGGGTCTTAGAGTGTCTCAAGGGGTCATGGATAACATAAGTGGTCCTAGAGTGTCTTAAGGGGTTGTGGGTAACATAAGATGTCATAAGCTATAGATAAGGGTCCTAGAGTATCTTAAGGTGTTGTGGGTAACATAAGAGGTCAAAAGGTATAGATAAGAATCCTAGAGTTTCTTAAGGGATCGTGGGTAGCATAAGAGGTCCTAAGGTATAGATAAGATTCCTAGAGTGTCTTAAGGGATCGTGGGTAACATAAGAGGTCATAAGTTATAGATAAGGGTCCTAGAGTATCTTAAGGGGTCGTGGGTAACATAAGTGGTCCTATAGTGTCTTAAGGGGTTGTGGGTAACATAAGATTTCATAAGCTATAGATAAGGGTCCTAGAGTGTCTTAAGGGGTCATGGGTAACATAAGAGGTCATAAAGTATAGATAAGAGTCCTAGAGTGTCTTAAGGGGTCATGGGTAACATAAGAGATCATAAGCTATAGATAAAGGTCCTAGAGTGTCTTAAGGGGTCGTGGGTAACATAAGTGGTCCTAGAGTGTCTTAAGGGGTCATGGGTAACATAAGATATCATAAGCTATAGATAAGGGTCCTATAGTGTCTTAAGGGGTCGTGGGTAATAAGAGGTCCTAAGGTATAGATAAGAGTCCTAGAGTGTCTTAAGGGGTTGTGGGTAACATAAAAGGTCCTAAGGGGTCCTAGGTTACATTAGTGGATCCTCGTATGTATTAATTGAATCTGAGATACATAAATGTGTCATAGGACAACCTAAGATATGTTAATGGGTCTTCAGGATCCGAATGGGTCATATATGTTTTAAAATGTCATAAGGGATGTGTAATGGTCCAATAATATTAATGGGTCGTAGATGTGATAAGTGGTCTAAGTGGTCCTAGGACATCCTAAGATTCTTTAATGGGTCTTGGGGGTCCTAAGGTTTCATATTTGTTTTAAGATTTCATAAGGGATCCAGATAAGAGTCTTAGAATGTTAATGAGTCATAGGTGCAATAAGTGGTCTTAGAGTGTCTTAAGGGGTCGTGGGTAACATAAGAGGTCCTAAGGTATAGATAAGGGTCCTAGAGTGTCTTAAGGGGTTGTAGGTAACATAAGAGGTCCTAAGGGATCCAAATAAGAGTCCTATAATGTTAATGTGTTGTAGGTGCAATAAGTGGTCCTAGAGTGTCTTAAGGGGTCATGGGTAACAATGGGTCGTAGATGCGTCTTAAGATAATGTAAGGGATGGATAAGGGTTAGGTAGAGTGTCTTAAGGGGTCAGAGGTAACATAAGAGGTCCTAAGGGGTCCTAGGTTACATTAGTGGATCCTTGTATGATATTAATTGAATCTAAGGGTGGTTGCAAGAAGTTGAGTCCCACTTTTGGCCAAAAAGTGGAAGTGTTTTCTCTTTTTTTCAAAATTTCATCAATTGATGTCCAAATTTGAAGCACTTAAACATTGAACCTTGAAAATCTTCAGTAATATAAAATTTAGTGCTCTAAGTCTAGTTTTCAAATATGTAATTTATTTTAATACCCACATGGTATAAATTGAATTTCAATATGCATGTCTAAAAACTACATTTTTAAAATGCATGTTTCAGGACCACACCTCACATGTGTACAAACACCCTTTTTTGAAGTAAATGAATGTATTTTTGTGAACCCTTTTGGTAAAAGGTACCTAGAACACTGAAGATTGGTCAGAATATTTTATCTTATTTTTTTATTAAATATATTTTATTATTAATTTTTAATTGACTATAAAGTACATTTTCAAAACCTCTAGTGTACGGGCACAATAATTTGATGATAACTTCACTTTTTTTCAATTTTTTTTTTTTTAATTTGAAGGAAATTCTATGTAGATTGGTGTCATATAACTCATTTTTCAAAAAATGTAAAATTAAAAAAGTTATTAAAGTTCTAGTTAACCTTGGTATTTCAAGTTTAGGTACCACATTGGCTTAATAAATATTGTAAAAATATTAAAATTTATCATATCACTATAAAATTTATATTTTTATAATTTGCACAATAAGAGCTAAAATGGGTTTTCATTTTATCAAAAAATTCATTCAGGAAGGTGTCCAAAAAATTATGGCAAGGCAAAAAATTTATTTTGTCATACCTTAGCCCTTTTTTTGCAAGGTCAAGCATAGGCTTGGTCCCACCAAGCCTGTCCCAAACCAAAACCCAACCCAGCGGGTAAGGTTCCTGCTCATAGATTTACAAAACATGCACCCATTTTTTTAAATTCACAAAACGAGCACCCATTTTGTGAAACTACAAAATGGGCGCCCATTTCATAAAGAGTCGTTGCAACCAAAAAACAAGACTGTGGGCCTTATCTCAATGATTGATGACTTTTCAATCATTTTTGTATCGATCCGCAATAGACAAACATAATATTTCTATCAACATTTGTATTTTTGTCTTATTTTGGATCTGACATTCAAAAAAGATTGTTTGAACTCAATTTTTTGTGCAAAAATGAGAGCAAACTGATGTAGAAAGAGGCCAATGAAGGTTCTAACATCTGAGGAGGTTGCAAAAAATAGAGAGGAGGCAAAATGACAATGAGAAAGAAGAGAAAGACTTGGAAACTTGAATAATGTTGGAGCATCGAGTTCAATAATTGTTTTAGAAGAGGAGGACAATGAAGACACCATAATGAATGCAGAGGTTGAAGAAGAAAATTTAGGTGCATCTTTTAATCCAGTATTGGATACGGGTATGTCTTCACATCCAAATGTTACAACTTATTCTAATAAAGATGTTCATGATTTGCTAAAAGCAAGTTAGAATAAAATAATTTAAATTTTATTCCTGAAAATAGATTAACAAATTTAATTTCACGTGAAATTTTAGAAATTAGTAATGTTAATCATAATGATAAAGGAACTGAAATTCAAACCCCAATTGAAACTAAAAATCAAACACCAATTCAGATTGAAATCAACAATGTAGATGTAGACATAGAAACATCGATTGAGAAAGAAACTCATTTGAATGATAATGAAATAAATGAAAAATTTCAAATAAAAATTGATGTGCTAGACAATCTGTGTGGTTTGGTTTCATCGAGATAGATTAGGACACACACGACCAGATTGTTTAGACAATTTTTTTATAATAAGAAATTTGGGTTTCAATGTCAATTAATGTTACAATTAATTAAAATGTCTAAAATGCAAAAAGTGATGAAGAGGTTAGGCATTTATGTGAAAACTAAGAAGAAGGATGAGTCTCTAAAACAAGTTGTATCAACTTTTGCTAGTGCCTTTGACACAATTGGAAAGAAAATTCATTGTAAAGATAGTAATGTGTCACGATGAGCAATAACAAGAGCTTTAGTAAATGAAACTACTACTGATAAAAGAATAATTTCAAACATAAGTGGATATCTTAATATTCATTGTAAAACTTTAACAAGATCTGTAAAGAGAAGAGTTAAAATTGAAAGTGATCTGTCAAACCATTTATGGGCCTTCAGTGGTAGACTCCCGAGGTCTGACATGAAACTTATTGGTGAAGTCAAAACTTTGATTGAAAAATTTTGACACGATAATACAAGAGTATCCCCTAATGCCAGAGATTCTCTTAAATTAAGAGTCGGTTCAAAAGTTCATGATCCACATCCAAAACACCTTTTAGATATGACTCAAACAGAATTGTATAAAAAAATTGTGGATGATAAGGTGTTAACTATTAGTATTAGTCAAAGATCTTTTGAAAAATGTAAACCATGGTATGTAAGGATTAACAAAGAAAGAATCACTTGTTGCAAAACTCATGTTCAATTTCTTTATCATTATGATATTTTTTGATCTATACGTTCTGCTATTCATACTAATGAAATGTTGCAGGAATGTGGTATAAATATACCACCTCAAACTGTAAAGGAGTTTATATGAAATTTGTTTTGTAACCCACCTAATGAGAAATATTATCTTTTGAATGCATGTGTTTCTAGTGTATGTGATGTATGTAGTAATCTTACATTATTAGATGAATATTTGCATGAAAATATTTCATTTGATTTTGGACAACAATTAGTTGATGTACAAAGATTTAAAACTGTTGAGTATCCATTGAAGGATAGAAAAGTTGAAAAACGGTGTGACCTAATAATTGAAAAACTTAGTGTTAATGCTTTTATGAATGAATTCAATAGTAAGGTCATACCTAAATATGTGAAACACTCTCACAATTCTAGATGGCTTGATGGAAAATTTTGCATATGCAAGAATACATTTCCAATTGGTAGTATACTTTTAGTTGTTGACTTTATAGAGAACTACACACTTGCACCACAAGATGAGATCCAACCACAATATTATAATTTAGTACAAGTAACAATTTTTGTTCATATTATCTATAGACATGCACCTGATAGTACAAAAGAGGATCAGAAAATATTGAGAGAGTACCATTTCTATATGAGTGATAATAAGTTACACTCATCAGAGTTTGTCCAGTATTGCTTGAAGACCTTTTATGAAAATTTAAGGGAGAGATAAATTCATATAACACAACATCTAATATGGTCAGATAATTGCACAGGGAAATTCAAGAATGCTAGCATGTTTTATTGGTTGAGTAGGATGCACAAGAAAATAAATATCCAACATATCTAGAGTTTTTTTGAGGATGGACATAGGAAGGGAGAACATGATGGTGCCAGTGCATGTGTTAAGAGAGCCCTTTCTAGAGAGCAACTCAAATTTTAGGAAAAATCAAAATTTAAAGATGCACGTGCAATTGTTGAATGGTGTAAAATAAGTTTGTCTGCAGGATCAAGTCGGAAGTCTACAATCAGACATTTTTTTCTGGCTAGTTGAAGAGAAGAATATCCTTTCAAGATATGATTGTAATACAATTAGTGGATTGGCTAAATGGCATTCATTTAGGAGTTCTAATTCTAAGACTTGGACTATATGGACTAGGGAGCTTGCATGTTTTTGTCAATTTTGTGTTGTAGGTGAATGGGAAGAATGCGAGAATAAAGAACGAGTTGAAGAATGGCAACAAAAATCCTTAACACCTAGTGAGAGACAAGATGAAGATGATATAATAAATGAAGACCTGGATCATGCCTTTGCATCAAAAGATTATGCTCATGTTTCAAACCTCATACAACTTGGTAATTTAATTCAATTTATTATAAAACTTTAAATTATATATTAGTTACATGTGTATGTCATATAATTTATAATTATATATATTTGAATTATAAACCTTTAAACAAGTTTTATTTGTGCATGTACTTAATTTTGTTTTGCAGGACATGTGTATGTTGTTGTTGCACCTGAGGATAATGAAGAGAAGACAGAGTATTGGTTAGCTCAATGTGTAGAACCTAAGAAAAAGTTGATATGTCATCAAGTAGATGATGATGATTTTCGGTATCCAATTGGGTCTATTGTGGTAGTTGGTACATGGTTATGCAAATACCTAACAAGAAGGAATGGTTTACAAGCTTTTGAAGACTACCAATCAGAAAAGAAGATTACGCACTATTCCCATTTGGTAGTGGCAACAAATATCAAATTGGAAAGATACAAAGGGAGACCTGCTAATAAAATATTGTGGACACTTTCAATGGAAGAGCATGAGGCAATCATAGACGCATTGTAGAAAAGAGAGGATGTTGATGGTACATTAGGTTGAATCAAATTTATACATATAAGTTTTTGTTTAATTGTCATATTTTTATATGTTTTCTACATGTCTTCTTTGAAGTGTCATAATTTATAATTTAGAGATATAGATTTGAAATTAAAATTAAAATTAACTTTAAATGAACTTGGATAAATTCTAACATTTCAACATATTTATTTTTATGATGCAAGATGTTTGGAAGAACATAGACATGAACTATTTATGTAGTACAATGCACTCTTGTATTTGTACAATTTTGGCTTTGTAATTTAAGTTCACATGAACTCACTTTTATTCATCAAATTTTGTTTTAAATATTTAAGTTAAATTCATAACTTTGTATTCACCTAATTTTGTTATAAATATTAAACTATGCACATTGGTCAAATTATGTTCACTTAATAGATCTTATGATAGATTGATTTGTGCATCCATAAATTCATTGTTCAAATTAAATAGATCTCATTGTTTAATAGTTATTAAGTTTGTAACATCCATATTGTTCTTGTCAATTACATGTATTAATAGATCTCATTGTTAGATAGATGGTTTTTTATAGTTAATGAAAGTGTTCATATTACTTGTAATGTATCTAGATATTGTTCTTCTCAATTACACATGAATTAATAGATCTCATTGTTAGATAGATGGTTTTTTTAGGATATTGATAAATTTAATTACAATTGATATTAAAAATGATTTATTTTCCATAAGCTCGTATATATAAATAACAACCATGATTAAGATAAATAACATAACAAGTCTTGAAATAATTTACATGTAAGTTAATGTCCATTATATCAACTCATGATATATACATACAATCACAAAACAAAGTCCTACTCTAAAAACAAGTTCAAGTAAAATAAATGATAACAAGTGGACTAGTATGTAATGCAAGTCCTACTCTAGCAACAAGTAAAAATAATATGAAGAAGTCCAAATAATCATCATCATAATCTAAATAATATGACAACAAGTCATCATAACACAAGTCCAAATAATCATCATCATATAAAACAAGTTCAAATAGTCATCATAATATAACTCTACTCATCTAGCTGATCTGTAGTCCTCTTCACTCCACGTGAAGAGGACTGTGATGCATCAACATGCTTTGTATAGTCCTAAGTAGTACCCTCATCCTGCTCTTTATGGTCCTGATTAGTACCCTTATCCTACTCTGTATGGTCCTGAGTAGTACCCTCATCCTGCTTCATCTCGTCTTGAGTACCCTCATCCGTAGGTACATGAAAAGTGGATGCAACCAACTCTTGTAAAAACATTAGAAGTACAAATTTTTAATAATTAGGTGTAAAAGATCTAGATACACAATGGACATTGAAAAATTACTTTTAATCATTACCTCAAAAGATAATGTCGATGGCTGCATTTGGCTTAATCCTATAGCCATGCCAAGACTCACGGTGGTGTCAAACTAAATAACATATATAAAGCATGAATCAAACTTATAGTACATATACATCAATTATAAAGTATATATGACTTGACAATACAAATTTATGGAATAAAAACAATTACATTACCTGTTTGTGACACATAGCTAATGTCACCGATGAGTTAGGATGTAAATGTGATTGTGCAACATGAGACAATCCAAAAGCCTAAAATTGCAAAAAAATAAGTGTGAATCAAAGTTGTACATAAATTAGTAAGATATAAATACTTAAAATTAATAAATGAAAAACATACTATAGGTATATGCAGCTGAATCTCGGTGACTGGTGGGGTAGAGAATCAAGGACTGCCAATCTTAGTGGTACATAAGAGACCCTACAAAATCACAAAAATATGTCAAACACATTATCAATTGAAGTTTATTTTGTTTAAAGTTTAAATGTATCAAGATCAAAGTGCATACAGTGAATGGAGCGCCAATATTTTGAGGTCTCAATGTCATATGATGATGGCTAATGAATGATGGAGGGTCAACCCTCCTCTGTTCACCAAAAAATCTGCATGTTATGGCTCATAATTGTATAAATAATAAATTCAATATTGCACTATATAAATTATAATTAAATTTACCTGTGCGGGATGATCATCATCTGCATTGAGTAAATCAACATATGATGAGATATCATCTCTAGGATCACCATGTGTGCCATCATCATCGGCATCATATCCACCATGTGCACCATCATCATCATCACCATATCCACCATGGGTAGCATGGGCAGCATCAGGCTCAGACTAGGGACCCCTACATATACCCCCACAACTCGTGCAAACATGTGCTATGCTAGGGGCAGTCCTTGCCTGGGTCATGTGCTGTAACAAATTGCCCATAAGGGCACTCAAAGAACCAAGAGATGACTACACTACTTGATGATGGACAGGTGCAGGAAGTACAAGTGATCGATGAGGAATAAGGGGCTCATTACACACATGATTTCTAGTTATGTCACTCAATTTGGCCCCTGGCCTATCCTGTGGCATGCCCCGGCCAACCCCCTGAAATGCTCTCATGTCAAAATAATTGGGTTTCTTACCCAATTCAAACTCAGCACATAATTTCTTCAAAAAATAAAGTGGGACCACATGATTAGCATGTGGTGGATGGTCAAATACCATCTACCACCACTCCCAAAAATGCTCTACTATGCCGGGGTGTCTACACCATCTAATTAAAATATGTGGCTTCTTGCCAAGTATCTACTAACCCATTGTAGGGTTCAAAAAATAGAGTGCCAAATCATTTTTTATAATTTTTAATTTATTAACCTCTTTATAAGAGAGGTCATGAGCATAATATACATGCATACTCTCTCTCCATGACTCAAAACTATCAATCTCATAATCTAATGTGTACAAAATCTACTATGCCTTGCATGCTATCTGCAAGGCATAGTAGTTGGGCAGATGGATAGGGATCATTCCTAATAATATTTATATCTCTCATGATCGCCTCTACATTTCTCTTAATATTATCTCTTAACTCTCTAGGTGGAGGTGGAGGTGGAGGTGGAGGGGGAGGGGGAGGGGGAGAGGGAGGTGGAGGAGGAGGTGGTGGTGGTGGTGGTGCATGCTGACCTATAAGCTCATCAATGTGAAAATCATCCATATTGCCAATTTGCGTACATATTAAAACATGATAATTTATAATTAAAATATTGTAAAATACATTACAATGAACATACTATATTAAACATATTTTACCTTACAACTTGAATGACTTAAAAAATTAAAACTTAAGAGAGAGAGAGAGAGAAGGTTTCTAAATTTATATTTTGGTTTGAACTAAATTTATGTTTTGGTTTTCTAAATTTATGTTTTGATTTTCTAAGTTTAGGGTTTCGTAATTTAATTTTGTATAGGTTTACAATTTTGTTTTACTACCTACGGTTTTGGTTTTCTACGTAGGGTTTAATAATTTAATTTTGTATACCTAAATTTTACCAATTTTCTACTTTAGTACGATAATTTACAAAGTAAATAAAAATAAAAAAGAACTACTAGAAAGATAAAATATAATTAAATTTATACTATAATTTTGAAAACAACATTAAACTATGTTTTTAAATTAAAAATAACTTGAAACTACAATTTTTAATGACAAAAATCATAAAAATATAATAAAAAACAATAGTATGTACCTTGAACATAGACAAAATGGCAGATGGGGTCAGTAGGGGAAGCTAAAATGGGCACCCAAGCTTTGCTAAAAGAGGAGAGAGAGAGAGAGAGGGGGGGGTTCTAAATTTATGTTTTGGTTTGAACTAAATTTATGTTTTGGTTTTCTATATTTATGTTTTGATTTTCTAAGTTTAGGGTTTCGTAAGCTAATTTTGTATAGGTTTACGTTTTTGTTTTACTACCTAGGGTTTTGGTTTTCTATGTAGGGTTTTGTAATTTAATTTTGTATATGTTAATTTTACCAGTTTTCTACTTTAGTACGGTAATTTACAAAGTTAATTAAAATAAAAAGAACAACTTGAAAGATAAAATATAATTAAATTTATGCAATAATTTTGAAAACAACATTAAACTAAGGCATTGGCCTGCAGTGGAGTGGTTGCTGATTCTCTTTGTAATAGCAAGATCTTGAGTTTGATTCCCGAAATGGGAGCTTAAATAAACTTAATATAAAAAAAAATACATTAAACTATGTTTTTAAATTAAAAATAACTTGAAACTATAATTTTTAATGACAAAAATCATAAAAAAATAATAAAAAATAATAGTACATACCTGGAAAAAAAAAATGGCAAATGGGGTTGGCAGGGGAAGCTAAAACGGGCACCCGAGCTCTGCTAAACGCGATCCCATTTTCTTGAAGATGAAAATGACAAGAAATCGGTTTAAAAAAATAGATATTATAAATGGGCACCCGATTTATTCAAAATGGGTGCCCATTTTTTAAAAATCAGGCGCCCATTTTGCTTTGGGTGCTTGATCCTAAACAAGTGCCTATTTTTAAATGGGCACCTAATTTTTGAAAATGGGTTAGGCTCTCGAACCTAAACGAGCACCCAATTTGTAAAAATTGAGCACCCATTTTTTATTCCAAATTTTTCACACCCCCAACTTCCACAAAATTGGTACCCAACTCTAAACTCTTACATCTAAGATACATAAATGTGTCCTAGGACAACGTAAGATATGTTAATGGGTCATGATGATCTAAATGGGTCATATATGTCTTAAAATGTCGTAACGGGTGTATAATGGTCCAACAATTTTAATGGGTCGTAGATGTGATAAGTGGTCTAAGGGATCTTAGGTTACATTAATTGATACTAATATGTCTTAAGGGTTCTTGTGGGCAATGATGGGTTCACATATGTATTAACAGAAGCTAAGATAGATGAATGTGTCCTAGGACATTTTAAGATATAATAATGGGTCATATGGGTCCTATGTGTCTTAAGATGTCATAAGAGATATGTAATGATCCTAGAATGTCTTAAGGGGTTGTAGACCTCATAATAGGTCCTAAGAGATCATAGGCTACATTAATTCATCCTAGAATATGTCTTAAGGATCCTTGAGGGAAACAATGAGTCCTTGTATGTATTATTGGAACCTAACATGTACATCAATGGGTCATAGGACATCCTAATATGTATTATAGGATCTTGAGATTCCTAAGGGATCCTAAGTCTTAATATGTCATAAGGGAGGAATAAGGGTCCTAGAAACTTACTGTACTACAATTTTTTAATGTTTTCTAACATACTACTAGATCATTTTCAAAAATTTAACTACGATTTTCTAAGATTTCTACAAACTAAAAATTATTTAAAACAAATAACTAACTAATATTTACTAAATATACTAAAAATGCATGTACATATGTGTGTGTGTGTGTGTGTGTGTGTGTGTGTGTGAGAGAGAGAGAGAGAGAGAGAGAGAGAGAGAGAGAGAGAGAGAGAGAGAGAGAGAGAGAGAGAGAGAGAGAGAGAGAGAGAGATTCCTAATATTTACAAATTTAAACTTCAAATTTAAAAACAAATATTTTTAATAATTTCTATAAGATCTTAATGTTTTATAACATTTTCTAACATTTCTACTATGGTTTCTAATGTTTTGTAAATATTTTTTAATAGTTGCTAACTAACTACTATGATTTTCTAACATATTCTAACATTTATAATACGGTTTTTAATATTTCTATCATTTTCTAATATTTAATTACAATTTTCTAACATTCTACTATCAATTTATAACATATTAGATAATATTTAACTACGATTTTCTAACATTTCTACAAATACAAAATTATTTAAAATAAATAACTAACTAAAATAAATATAAAACATATAATTTACAATAAAAAATGTGAAAAATGTGTGTACCTGATATTGCTAACAATCTGAAGATGTCAAAAAAGCTTGGGAGGTGCTGATGTGCTGATGTGCTAAGGTGCTTCGTTCCAAGGCCTGGGGTCCGCAAAATCCAACAGTGACAATGAAAAATTAAAAAAAAATGTCAAATATATATAACAAAATATGGCCCAAAGGGGCTTCACGCGAAGAACCCCTTCGCATGAAGTACCCTGTGTAGGGTACTTCATGCAAAGGGGGGTCTTCGCATGAAGCCCTTTGTCTAGGGTACTTCGTGCGAAGTTGGTCCACCACTTCGCCCGAAGTAACAACTTCGCACGAAGACTCTAAAATTTTATTTTTCCCCACAATGCTGATTTTTTTCATCCCTAAAAGTGGGACACAACTTTGTGGGATCATCCACAGATGTCGAGTGGCAGTACACCGAGGAAGAAGGCACATAAAAACAAGGTGAAATTGTCTTCACCAGAAGTAACAATTGATGAAGTTATTGTAATTCTAAAATGGGATTCTGATAACTTCTCATATGAGAAGATGTAGATATTGCAAGATCTACTGAACAGGAAAAGAAGGCAAGAATAATTGAGAAGAGAACATCAACACAAGCAAGTCTTACATGAGATAAAAGAAATATTTATTGATTCTTTTGAAATGATCGATGTAAATGACTCTAACCCGATACTGGAACAACTTGTCCATATAGTCAAGAAAGTGACCAATGAAGAAGTTGAAGCCAATTATAAGTTGTTGTAGTGGTCAAAAAGGAAGTTTGAAACAAAGGTGTTGAACAAAGTCTCTTCCGAGATTACAGTAAAGTAGGTAGAATTCTCTACCCAGATAACAGATTTAGAAGGAGTGGTAGTGAATGCACAATCTTTGTATGAAAAATTGTGCAATGTAGAAGAATTAATGAAGGACAACCAAGATCTGGTAGACAAACTACAACAAGAAATAAAGTCTACTAGTCAATCCTTGAGCTCGGATGCAAGTTCCAATTCCAAACATTATGCCAAGCTTCTACATTCACAAGGAAGGATAGCTGAGTTGATGGCTAATGATGGTAAGATAAGAGCTCATCTACTCTCCATAGAAACAATGTTAACACCTCATCTAGAGGCTATTCAATGAGAGTTAGCAAAGGCTAAGGACTTAATATAGAAAGATCCTCATTTGTCTATAGCTAAGAGCCTAGTGAATATAGTTGTCGAGCTAGAAGTGAAATCAAAGGTTCTGGAAGTTGCAACAACCAGTTGGAACTCTGCATTGCATATGGTTATGATGCTTCATAAACCATTTCTAGAGAAATATTTCAAGATTCTTACTCCAGAAGAAATCATGTGTCAAAAACAAGGGGGAAATTAAATGACATATCCAAGCACCAAGGGAGGTAACAGAATAAGAATTGTATGATATACTTAGTTTTGTATGTATATATATCTTAGGAGGAGTATTCTATTAATACTAAAGTACTCTTGTAAATATAATTGTAAATATCATGACAAAGTGTTTTTGCCACTAATACCAAAGGGGGAGATTGTAGATCTCTATAGATTTGTTGTCTATTAGTGTCTTACACTTAGTCATTATCTAGGCAATGTTGGTCGATCATCACTGTGACTGAGTCATCATGTATAGGCCAACTCA
This sequence comes from Chamaecyparis obtusa, assembly GCA_027943335.1. Taxonomy (NCBI): domain Eukaryota; kingdom Viridiplantae; phylum Streptophyta; class Pinopsida; order Cupressales; family Cupressaceae; genus Chamaecyparis; species Chamaecyparis obtusa. Next base: position 214,411 of record BSBK01010827.1, read on the forward strand.
TGTAATGTATATTTACTGAGCAGTAGTCACTACCAAGTAAACTAATGGTCACTGAGTACTTTTGTATTAGCCGAGTAGTTTATGCTGAGTGCCAGAGATATCAATGAATGCTGAGTACAATGAATCCCGAGTATCATAGACATCAATTGCTGAGTTAACCAGAATTGGCATATGAGTTTGTTATGGAATAATCATCGAGGTAAAACATTTTGGCCAAAATTCATGTTTTGTATTTTGTTTGTTGAGGAAATCATAGAGGTGATTACACTCCTATTTTACTATCATTGATCCCAATGCAACACTTGGAGCCAATCAGAATAAGGAAAGCTTAAGCAGAAAAAAGAGTAAATCTCGATCATAGATCTTAAATTTTGGAGTAGATCATTTGTCTCTATAAGATGAAATTTAAACCCTAATATATATATATATATATATATATATATATATATATATATATATATAGAGAGAGAGAGAGAGAGAGAGAGTGTGTGTGTGTTTGTGTGTGAGAAGATGCGAAGTGAATGAGAGGAAATAATAGAAAATACATTCAGACCAGTGAAGTATTCTGATAGAGTTTAGTGACCGAGTGAAACAGAGTATTGCAATGAAGGATAGAACAAAGATAAATTTGATAGATAAGATAAAATCATACTGGAAGGAGAAGATTTGTAATCAGCATACAGTGCAGACCAAAGGATAAGGTACTGAGACATTCCAACAAGTGTACCAAGGTAAATACCTTAATAGAGTGGTTTTAATAGACCTTATGTAATCTCTTAACCAAGTGCTTACTTAGTTGTAAGTTTTAAATGCTTTTGTTAGATAGATTGCATAAGTCTTTTAGCTCTTAATAGGGCATACCCCTCACAGGGTAGATCATATTTTGTGATCAAATTTGTAGCCCTAATAGGAAAGCTTTATACTACAATAGTGAAGATTTGTGGGTGTCATCCCCACCCTAGTTTTACCTTTCAAGGGTTTTTGGGTAGCCAAGTTATTGTGTTATGATTATTTTTATGTATGATATTTAGTGCATTACTTTCATTACGTTAATGAACATTGTCATAATGCTATGAAGTTTTTCCATAATGTTAAAATGGATTAATAGGTGATATCTGATTCACACCCCCCCCCCCCCCACCCCATCTCAGTATCACATTTCCCAACTAAATTTCCAACAATATATATATATATATATATATATATATATATATATATATATATATATATATATATATATACTTTCAATATAAATTATTAATTTTTTTGACAATTTGGCAAAGCCACTTAATATATTTATACTAATATAATAAGAGTTTTACACTGGTTCAAAAGGATCTTCTAGAGAAAAGAACCAAGAAGAAAAACTTTGATCATAGCCCCATGTCCAAATAGAAGAATAAGAGGAGAAGCCCCCCAACTAGCCTAAGATGAATACAAAGAAAAAACCCACTAAGAAAGGAGCATATAGCTTGAGAAATAATATCTAGGAGAAATTTACAAGTTTCAACTTAACAAAAGGAGCCCAAGAAAACCTAACATCTAATCCCACCCCATAAAAATTACTAATTATATATTTAGCCTGTATTACAAAGTAAGCCAAAAGGTTGTAGAAGTAAGCTTGAAACATAATACACAAGATGAATCCATGTTACACAAAAAGCTTCTCCAAACCAAAGGTACTAGCAAACAGTCCAAGTCAAAAAGGATGGTATTGATATCATTAAAGATAGTTCCAAGAGGAGAAGCAAGAATTTAGTGCAAAGGTGGAGAATTCACGGCATGAGAAACCATAAGGCACATTGAAAATAATTACTCAACCACTTGCAAAATCGAGATAAGGCCAAACTTGCAAAAAACACAAAATCCTGCAACAAGGAATGATAAAAATATTATTTCACCATATCCACTGATAGAGGACCACCAAAACCAAGATGAAGCTTCACATTATAAGAAGAGTCCTCATAAATGACATTATTAAGAATAGGGATATGAGATGGAGGAGGAGAAAATAATGATGCTTTCAAAATATCCATGTTCAAAGAACTATGCGCAGGATCATACTCCAAAAGGTCTAGAAGGGCATAGACAACTAGATGAACACGATTTACACAATCTTGCCCCACATAACTTCTGAATTGATGCAATACAGATTTGACCAAACAAAAAGATTTTCATTCAAGACCATTTTTGATATTCTCATAAATAATGGAAGTTCCATGACTGTTTAATAGACCATGATGATGAAATAAACCTCCAACAAGAGCAACACCCCCCATAAGTTATTTTTTTGGATTTTCCTACAAAGCCTATTATCTCTAAGAAACTTAGATTTAACATATCTAATAACAATTGAATCTAGTAGAAAAGGGGATTGAAGCAAATCCAAGGCATTAGATAGGAAAATTGAGAGAACTTGGGAGGGGAAAATAATATGCTTACCCGAAGGACACATAATTTCAAATCCAATTACCCTTTTGATGGCTCTACTAATTTGGAGATGATCACAAACAAAAATCATAGCAAGCATTTCATCATTGAGATGACCCAGACACGAGCATTCCCAGAATTCAACTTCTAAAGAAATCCTAAAATTTTGGGGATAATATTCCATATGAAATGCATTAAAGGAAGAACAACTTCCAATCATGGAGCTAAAGCCCACCAAATGAGAAGGGCACACATCCATTAACCAAACTAAAGCAAGAGAAAACTGTGCGAATAGATAAAAACTAGAAAGAGCTAATGACATAAAGCTAGAAGAATAAATGAATAATAGATTAAATAGTATAAAAATTTAGAAGGCGTTCATAAATAATCACCACATCACATAAAACATATCAAGCTACATTAAATTCCAAATGCAATGAGATCATTAGAAAGAAAGTGAAAGATATGCAAAGGAACCAAGAAAATGAGAGAGAAGAAAGGAGTATAAAATCTTCACAAGCCACGTGCAAATGGAAAGATTAGAGGGAGATAGAAACAACCCATAGTCACATCAACTTAATAATAAAGCATGAGAACAATTACCAAATCAAAACAAAATAAGCACATATCAAAAGGTAGAAATGAAAAGGTTGAAAATAATTAAAGATAGCCAAAGAACAAATAACTCTCAATATATTCATAGAAATATACTTACGCTCATGTAGATGTAGATAATTATATTTTGAAATGACGTAATATATGTATATACATGGAGTAGCATGTCCTACCCACACTTATACCCAACTACAACCTCATGTTCCAAATATATATACAACCTCATGTATATACATGTAGTAGCATGTCCTACCCACACCTACACACAAATACAACCTCATGTTCCAAATATATATACACACACATATCATTGTACTTATATTTATATAAGTATATGGGGAATAATATATATTTTAATAAGAATATTCATGTTGAATAATTGACAAAAGATTGGGATAATCTAATGGTGAGAAATTATTTGAATAAGAATCTAGATTTACAAAGCCACAACCCAAATTAGCTAAACAATCAACAAGAGCATTACCTTCTCTATAAACATGAGGAATAGTAAAATTTTCAAAAGTCTCAAGAGAGTTTGAAACATTCTCTAAAATATATTTTAGATTCCAATTATCTACCTTCTTATGAACACACGCATTGATGCTGACTCCAGAATCGCCCTCAATGTGGAGACAATAAATCTTAAGTTTTTTAGACAAAACAATACCTTCAAAGAGAGTTCAAACTTCAGCAACATTATTAGTACCTTGCAGGATTGAAGAAAATTTTAACACTAAAACTTCTCCCAAATGATTTTAAAGACACGCCCCAATACCTGAATCACCAGGATTTTCCTTTCAAGATCTATCAAAGTTCAACTTAATCAAAGGAGATCAAGAAGAAGCCACTTAATAGAACTTTTATCTATAGGAGTACTCCTAATTTTAGGAAAGATAGGAGAAATATGGACATAGATAAGTTTCTATTTTGAGTTCACCAAATTATCCCATGAACTAAATAAAACATTCAAATTAAAATGAATTTGTACATGAGAATTGACTTTTTCATAGATTCTCTTCTCAATATTGATAAGAATCAAAGAAAGATTAGAAAGAGACTTTCTAAATATACACTTATTACACTCCCACCAAATTGACCAAATTACAGATGAAGGAATAATTATCCACAAACATGCCAAGAGAGAATTATAAAACAAAATTAGCCATGATTAAGAAAGATCCCAAAGTGAAGAAGGTAATAGAAAAAACATAGAGAGTTTATTTATAATAAAAGACCAAACTTGAGAAGAATAATCACAATGAAGAAACAGATGATCCGCTGAATCCATTACTGAATCACAAACATTAAAATTAAAGGTAGGAGAAAGATATAATCAAATCAACCTATCACTAGTAATAATTATTTTCTTAAGGGAAAGCCAAGAAAAGATGTCCACTTTGGGAAGAACCAAACTATTCCAACAAAAGAAGAAAGCACGATGAGATAATTTTGATTATCTATTTGTTGAATAGCCTTATAACCTTCCTTAATAGAATATTTTTCATATTTTGAAGGATACCAAATAAGAGTATCACTTCCTTTACCTAAGAAAACATTCCTACTATGAAAGGTATAAATAAACTCTTGAATATATTCAGAAGATAAAGGAAGAGAGGATGGATATTTCCAACAGACTTTATGAGAAAATATATCAACATAATTGATGAAGGGGCATTCTAGGGTGATACAGGGGAAATCCTTGTCCTCAGTAAAACTTCATGGGTGTTTGTTGTTTTGGCCGGTGTTACTCAGTTGCAGCCTTAACTGATGGTCTCAGTTATTGAAGAAAGCTCGGTCGCTGAAGGAACTCGGTAGTCTCTGACACTTGGTGAAAATGCTACTTAGAAATGCCTATCGTGCTCAGATGACACTGGTGCTCCGTGATGCTTGGCATGCTTAGTTATTTCACTTTTTCTCAGTAGTTCTGGTTTATCGATTGGAGTTCTGTGTGATTTGTTGAACCGAATTGGTGCATTTATTGTTGGTATTTGTTGTTATAGGCTGACATGTTGAATTAAATGTTTGTAATACAATTTTTAAGCTGACTTGTATGGCATTTAATATTTGTTAGGAGGAGTTAAGAGTTTCATCCAGCCGACTTGTGGCTAATGACTAGTATTTAAGGGATATTTGGGTAGATGTTTAGGGACATGACTTAGTAGATCTGGGATATCAGATGAGAAGCCTAAAAGTTGAAGTTGGTGAAGTTATGGAAAAGATCTTGCATGATCTTCCAAATCAAATTGTTATCTGATAGTTGGTATTTGCAGAGCTAGTGGTTTGCACACTTGGGAATAAGGAGATTTCTTGGAGGCTTGTGAGATCAAGTTTAGATCTTCCTTAGGGTTTCCATCAACTCCTGATTATCTTTAGAGCTAAACTAGCTAAGATTGTATTAGATCTTTGTGTGGATCTTGTAGCATTACTATTGTTTATAATTGGCCCTAACCCGGAAGGCCTTACAATTGGGCATGTTAATGAAAACTACTTGAAAAAATTGTTGTGTTGTGTATTTTTGCTATGTAATTCTAAAGCTGCAAGGTTTAGACTGTCCTTAATTGGATCCACCATCCCTTGGTCTACATCAGGTGGTATCAGAGCAGAGTTTATCTTGTGGGAGCTGAGTTGATCCTGTTGGAGTGAAGGTTGACCTAGCAAGGCTGATCTTTTGAATTTGATCTTATTGGCAAAGAGATCATATGATCTTGGTTGCAAATCCATGGCATTGGAGTTGTGAAATTGTACCCTAATTGTTTGTACAAGATTGTAGATTGCGATCTGACTTGTACACAACTTGGAGATTGTCACAAGGTGGTCAGTGAGGGTTTGTTGCAGAGGGTTTTGCATATCTTTAAGGATGCCTCTGAGAAGATTGGACCATAGAGTTATTTTTGATCTTTGTGATACTGTGGAATCCCGGATCACAAAGAAGGTGAAATCACATTTCAGATCTGAGATGGAATTGATGAAGAATGGCATGGTCACCAAGATCATAAAAGTTGTTACTGGTATACCTCAGAATGTTGGTACTGAGGATGGCTATGAAGAATCTGCTGAAGATTTTGAACCTGCTAGATCTAGTGGTGATGACCAGAAGGACAGATCTGGTGAAGACATAACTACTCAGTTGCATAGATCTAGAGCTTGGTTTAGTAATAGTTACAGAATAGAAGTTTCTACTTTATCCGGTACCTTGAAACCTAAGAACTTGATTGATTGGATTGGTGAACTTGAAGATTTCTTTGAGCTGGAAGAAATTGAAGATCCTCTTTAGACGAGATTGGCACAGACTAAGTTGAAAGGACATGCTACTCTTTGGTGGAAAGAACTACAAAAAGATAGAGAAGATGAAGGTGAAATGAAGATCAATCGGTGGAGGTTGATGGTGACAAAATTGAAAGCTAAGATCATATCGGTTGACTATGAGCTTGACTATTTTAAGAAATTACAGAATCTGTAGCAGAAGGATTTGTCTGTTGAAGATTATACTAGGGAATTCTACAAGCTTACTTTTTGGTCTGGACACAGAGAACTTGGCAAGGAAAAGGTAGCTCGGTATGTGAATGGTCTGAGATTCAATATTTAGGATGAGCTTGGTATGTTGAAGATTGATTCTGTTGAAGATGCTTATCAGTATGCTCTGAAGGAAGAAGATAAGTTGAAGAGGAAACAACATGGTAACTCCGAAGGGAAGGAGAAAATTGATCACTCAGTGAAGGATAAACTAACGGATGCAGAAGATGAACAAAAACCCATGGAACCAAAGAAGAAGATAGGTAGAGTTATCTTTAAGGGTACTTGCTATAACTATGGAGAGGAAGGACACCATTCTTTTGAGTGTACACAAAAGAATCTTGGTGACCGATGAACTGCTGTGATAAATGAGAACATTCAGAATGAACCTAAGTCAGAGAACTTTCTTCTTTGGCAAACATTGCTTGGTACAAAGGAGGAACCTTGTCTGAGGAGTAACTTGTTTAGGACCCAATGCAAGTCTGAAGGTAAACTTTTTGATGTAATTGTTGACAATGGTAGTACTGATAACCTTGTTGCTAAGGACATGGTTAGGAGACTTGGTTTGAATAGAATGAGACATCCACATCCTTATAGGATTGGCTGGTTGCAAGATGGTCATGCTCTAGAAGTTAGAGAACAATGCTTTGTTGATGTCTAGATCGGCCAGTATAAGGATCTTGTGTTATGTGACATTGTGAAGATGAATAGTTGTGATATATTGCTCGGTAGACCTTGGTAATATGATTGTAGAGCTATTTATGACTGTGTGAAGAATGTGTTTATTGTTGAGAAGGATGACATAAGGTTTTCACTAATGCCTTTGATGGATACAATGCTTGGTAGGAGAAGCTTGAGTATTGGTTCCCAAGTTGAGTTGGTGGATCCAGAGAAAATGAATGATCAGTTTGGAGAATCGACCTGTATGTTGTCTAGAAAAGACTTGAAGAGATAGAGGAAGCTGAAGTGGAAGAATATGCAAGCTGAGAAGATGGGGGACTTGTATGTGAAGAACTAGTTCGGGGTTTATGTGTTGAACCCTGGAAGATGTTCTTCTCACATATGAACATCTTTTGGAACTTGGGGTGTTTGATGTAGGGGCGTTCTGGGTTGATGCAGGGGCAATCCTTGTCATTGATGAAACTGCATGGGTGTTTGTTGTTTTGGCCGGTGTTACTCGGTTGCAGCCTTAACCAATGGTCTCAATTATTGAAGGAAGCTCGGTTGCTAAAGGAACTTGATAGTCTCTGGTGCTCGGTGAAAATGCTACTCAGTGATGCCTATGGTGCTCAGTCGACACTAGTGCTCAGTGATGCTTGTCGTGCTTGGTTATTTCACTGTTGCTCGGTAGTTCCGGTTGATCGACTAGAGTTCTATGTGATTTTTTGAGCCGACTTGGTGCATTTATTGTTGGTAGGTGTTGTTACAGGTCGACATGTTGAGTTAAATGTTTGTAATACAATTTGTAGGTTGACTTGTATGGCATTTAATATTTGTTAGGAGGAATTAAGGGTTTCATCCAGCTGACTTGTGGCTAATGACTAGTATTTAAGGGATGTTTGGGTAGATGTTTAGGGACATGAATTAGAAGATCTGGGATATCAGATGAGAAGCCTGAAAGCTAAAGTTGGAAAATTTGTGGAAAAGATCTTGCATGATCTTGTAGATTAGATTGTTATCTGATAGTTAGTATTTATAGAGCTAGTGGTTTGCACACTTGGGAACAAGGAGATTGCTTGGAGGCTTGTGAGCTCGAGTTTAGATTTACCTTAAGGTTTCTATTAGCTCCTAATTGTCTTTAGAGCTAAACTAGCTAAGATTGTATTGGATATCTGTGTGGATCTTGTAGAATTACTATTGTTTGTAATTGGCCCTAACTTGAAAGGCCTTACAGCTGGGCATGTTAATGAAAATTACTTCAAACAATTATTGTGTTGTGTATTTCCACTGTGTAATTCTGAAGTTGGAAGGTTTTGACCGTCCTTAATTGGATCCACCATCCCTTGGTTTGTATCAATAATCAATATAATTCACCAATTTCTCCACCCAATAACTAGTAAAGATGTTAATAGCACCTGATAAATATGCTATAGTATTAAGAGGCAGGAAAACATTTCAAGATTCATTCCAAAAAAGAACATCTTCCCCACAGACAACCTGCCAAGATAAAAAATTTGAGACCACGTGCCTAGAAGAAATCATAAATTCCAAGTAGGAGATCCAGCCAAAGGATTAGCGATTGTAAAGATTCTATTTGAATTAGGAGAATCTAAATATTTATCTTGCATAATTTTACACCAAAGAGCATCAGATTTAGAATACATATTCCAAACAAGCTTACCTCCAAAAGCTTTATTTCTAAGAGCAATATTATGCAATCTAGCATCACCAACAGATTTATCAAGAGATAATTTTTGCAAAGAGATAAGAGGTACCTTCTTCACATCGGTCATATTAGCCTTCCATAGAAAACAATAGATAAGTTTCTCAATTTGATCAATGACTAAACTTTGGTCATGAAGAATAGAGATATAGTAATTAGGAATGACAACAAGAACAGTTTTAATAAGGATTTTCCCAGATAGTGATAACCATCTAGCTTTCTAAGCTATAATTCTACTCTTCAAGCTAGAAATGACATTATCCTAGTAGGAAGGCTTAACTTGACCAATATGAAAAGGAATCCCTAAATAAGTAGAGGGAAGGGAATCAATAGAAAAACCAAGCAGGCTTACAATCCTTCGAAGAACATTCTCTAGAGTGTGAAACATGGATTTTTATTTTTATTTTTGAGGATTGATAAGTTGACCGGATCCTAAAGAATAAAGTTCTAAAGTTTTCTTAATGCATTTAGCCTCCTGAATGGATGAATAACCAAATAATAATGTGTCATCAACAAAACAAATGTGTGTAACTGTAATCAAAGTATTTGGAATTTTCACATCTCTCCAATTATTTAACTCATTTTGCATTTGAATAGACCTACTGAAAGCTTTAGCCATGATAATGAACACAAAAGGGGAGAGAGGGTCACCTTGGCGAACCCCTTGTGAAGCAGAAAAGAAACTTGAAGGGGTACCATTAATGATGACAGAAAAAGAAGCTCTTGAAATACAATTTTTGATCCATTTACACAAGGACTCAACAAAACCAAATTTGTGAGGTACTTTAAATAGAAAAAAACTATCAAACCTTATCATAAGCTTTCATCATATCAAGTTTCACAATAAATGAAGGAATCTGATGAGAATTTATGGAATGCAAAACTTCAAGTGCAACAAGAGCCCCATTAGAAGTTTCCCTCCCAAGAACCAAACCACCGTATTAGGGAGCAATAATTCTTAAAATCAATGGCTTCAATCTTAAATATATAGCTTTTGTAATAATTTTATAAATAGAATTACAATGTAAAATGGGCCTAAAGTCCACAAAAGTTTGAGGATCCTTAGATTTAGGTATCAAAGAAAGATAGGAGTATTAAAATTTTTCAAAACATATCCTTCCTTAGTAGATTTTTCAATAGCCATTAGAAGATTAAAATTAATCACATCCCAACATTTTTAAAAAATAAGTTAGTAAACCCATCCGGACCTGGAGACTTATCCATAACCATAGAAAAAAGCAACCATGTAAAGCTCTTCTATTGAAAAAGGTTTCATCAAATACTCATTATAAGAATGAGAAGTTAGACTAGGAATGGATTTCAAAAGCTTCTCAATATTAGAATCATTAACATATGGAAGCACAGGAGGACCAAGCAAATCCTTAAAGAAACAAACACCTTCTTCTCTAATTTGTTGTTATGATGAAAGAATCAAACTAGATATAGCTTATTTTATAGAAAAATGGAAGAGGATGCTTTCATAATTTTTGCAGAAGACTGGAAAAATCAAGTATTTTTTTCACCCTCTTTCAACCAAAGTTCACGAGAATTTAATCTCTAATACATTTCACTTCTAGTACAAAGAACGTTCCAGTATTATTGAAGGGATTTTGGTTTCTCATTACTAGAAGGATCCAAGCCAAATTTGGTAATATGATCATTAACACACTTGATATCCCTTTCAGCCTCAAATTTTTCCTAAAAAATATTCTTAAAAATATCTTTATTCCATACTATAATTTTAGATTTGACAAATTTCAACTTCTTATAAAACTGAAATATATAGGTTCCTTTAACAAAAGATTCACTAACCCACCATTGACAAAGAAGAAAAATAAAATGGGAATGTATAAAACACATCCTTTCAAACTTAAAAGAAGGTTTGGAAGAAGGGGATTTAATTAACTTATCTATTTCTAGGGAAATGGGAAAATGATCTGATTCTGCAATTGATAAAATTTCAGAATTAAAAGAAAAATCAAGAATTCTAAGCTCATGAGAAATGAGAATCTATCAAACCCTAGTACAAATCTAGGAGGCTACTCTTCTATTTTTCTAGGTGAAGGAACTATTACTCAAGAAAATAGTTGTCAAAGCATTATCTTGTATAAAAAAAAGAAAAATCATCAATAACCCATTGAGATGTAGGATTACCTCCACATTTCTAATCAATGGAAGTAATTGCATTAAAATCTCCACCTAGTATAATATGATGATCCTCATATTGTTGAACAAGATTAGTTAAAGAATTCCAAAGGAAATATTTATCTTGAGGGGAAGTAGGACCATACATATTAAAAAGAAAGAAAGATAAATCAAGCAATCCAAATTTCTATAATTGCCAATTAGAATCTGAAAGAACAAATTGACCAGTAATAGTTTTAGGATTCCAAAGAGAAATAAGACCACCTGAAACACCAAAGGAGGGGACAAGGACATATTCCCATCGAGATCAATTTTGGAAAATTTAATCAAAAGATTCTTGTGATAATTTTGGTTCCTAAAGAAATACTATATCTACCTAAGAAGAATCCAAGAAGTTCTTAATTCTTACCCTCTTGTCAGGGGCATTTAATCCCCTAACATTCCAAGATATGATTTTCATGTCAGTCTAGGAGAGCGACATGCTCTCCTTTTTCTAATTTGAGAAGAAATTTTATCTACAATAGTGGAATGAATACCTACTTCAATTTCTTCTTTAATTTTGACAAATAAGGGTTTCCTACCTCTTTTTTGGGGATTTTATATATCAACATAAACCTGCAAAGGAGTTTGATCCAATGATAATTTTTGAGAGAAATCAAACTCCTTTCCATTATCAAATAAGGATGAAAATCCTAAAGGCTTCAAATCCATTGATGGATTACAGGAAAAAGATGAGTGCAAAGGAAAATAATCTGAAAATTCCTCACAAGTAATTTTATATATCAATTGAGAAGCAACATAAATTAATATATCATTAGCCATTAACTAAATGTCCTCATCAGAGATAGAAGAGGAGGAAACATAATTAGATATTGGGATAAAAGGTGGACTATTAAACATTAAATTATGAACACGATCATTATCCCCAATTTGAGTATAAAAATAAAAGGAATGAAAGGGAAGCATAGGATGACTAATACAACAATTAGGATCAACATTTATAGAAAAAGGTGGAGACAAAAAGCTAGCAACCATAGTCTTAATTTGAGGATAACTCACTTGGAAAGATAAAAATAGTTTCATCAAGTTTAATCAAAATATTACGCCACACAGAAGAAGAACAATTAAACATGCAAAAATTATCCTATAAAACAAAATTTTAACATGAACATAGAACTTGGAATCGGAAATATATGAGAGATCTAAAGCCTCTATCACCTGACACAAATCAAAATAACGCTTATGATAAACTAAGAAGTTAGGCTCAAGTGAGATAATTGCCAAATAAGAATCTAAATTATATTTAGTAGTTTGTGAATCAAAGGGGTTAAAACAAGACTGATAAAAGGGACAAGATTGAAAATTAGAAGAGAAATTAGAGCAAACTTTAGAAGTGACAACATTAGAACTCTGGCATTAATAACTAAAATGCCCTTGTAGAATACAACTCTACTATGGTTGGATGTTGAATGAGAATTGGTTGAACCCAAACCCCACAATTAGAACAAATAGAAATCAATTTTGTAATTAGCTTTGAATGATTGATAAGAAGGAAAACCCTAACAGATAAATGAGCCCGTTCAAAAGGAATAAGATCATGCTTAGTAAAGATACGTATCTTATTGGCTAGAATTTTAGCAAGATGAGGATCCCTATACTCTAGAGGTAGCCTTGGAAAGGAAATCCAATAGGGCATGAACAATAGAGGAAACAAACTAATATCAAAGTGAGGAACCCAAGAAAAAGTAAAAATACCCACCCTTTACAAAACCAACCTTTAAATTTATGCGCAACATCCTTATGCTGTCGAGATTCAAAAATGGCATAAAGAATAATGAATTATTTTCATAAAGAAATAAATCCTTCAAACCCATCCAAGAATGCTTAGCCCAAGCTAATAAAATTGGAAAAAAATACAAATAAATGAAACTTACCAATTAAGGACAAAGATCACAAGAAGTCAATAGTAGACTAAATCATATGAACCAAAAATATTACCTTGACCTCTGAAGAACCACGATCACTAATAGATTCATTAAAAACCTTCATTTGAGGAATATGCAAACAAGAAGAAGATTCTTTAGAACCCCAATGCTGATTTTGATGGGGGAAGTTTGGATTCAAGATAGTTCACGGTAATGCATTAGAGATAGGGACCCTATTTGGTGAAGAAATGAACTTAGGGTTTTCCATCCTAATATTATTATGCCAAAAAACATACAGTGGCAAAGAAAAGGAACTATTATTATCACACGACAAGAAATCCTCATGAAAACCAGGCCAAGGACTAGATCCTTTGACAAAATCTAATGATCCTTCACAAATATCAAAAGGGTGTTGAGGCGAATGAAACTGATGTTTTTTGTGATGAAAATTACCAAACGACCTCTTAAAGCTATTGAAACCCTTGTGAAGATTCATCGGTAGAGGCCCTAAAATACCTTCATAAATTGGAGTCGAAACCTTCTGTGAGAAAGACTAGTAAAAAAAAAACTTACAAAAGTATGATGAAGTAGGTTGTCTACATACAACAAGATCCCTCCATCAGCCATTCTTTAAAACTCACTGGGGAGTATGCTTAGATCTTTCCAAATTCTCACAATCAAGCTCATCAAATGGTATATCTCCCCACTTAGTATCTTTAAAACCTTTACTGATGTTATCCACAAAAAAAGAGGTCCTTACCAGTCTGCTCATGGTTTATTTCATGCACTTGACTCACTACCTAGACGCTTTGACAAAGCTTCAAACCTTGTACTGGCTTCTCAACTCTAGACACCTATGTTGCTATTCTCGCAATTTGGATAAGATTTTATTTATTTTCTTTATTTCTTGTTACCTTAATAATATAAATGAATTATTATTTTTTATTATTTTATATTTCTTTACATTGAAGTTTTATGTAATAGAAGTTATTTGACCAATATCATAATAGATGGAAAGATAACACTTTCTCATTATATTGTATGGAAAAGTAAAATAAAGTTTTTAAGTATTACATTATTTTTTATACTATTAAAAATTTATAAACAATTATATTCATTTATTATTATGTCAAACATAATATGTATCTCTATTATTAAGGATGCTGATCATGTTGCAGTAGAAATTTTGAGAATGTATCATCATCTAATGCAATCATTTTGAAGGTAACTAATATATATAATAAAACTGTTGTATTGTTATAATGAATTTAAATGTAGTTTGTATTATATATATTTAAATTACATCTTGACAAAAGTAGGCTTTACATGATTGAAATAAGGAAAAAAGATACATGGATATTTGAAGAATTAAGGGTTAGTTTTTTATATGCTCATGATGGCTCATACATATAGGAGAAAGGAGAGAATAGAAGAAGAATATTAATGTTTTATTTTAGATTGTTAGATTCAAATATTATAATATCATTATAATTCATGTTTTATCTCTACATTTGTAGATCTGTAAAGTTCTAAATGATTTTCACAAACCTTCTAAACTCTTGAGCATGCAAATTTTAGCTTTCATGAATTGTATATGCTTACAAATTTGAACCAAAATTAAAAC